>JAOEHY010036450.1:0-23232 GCA_025447955.1 Psilopsiagon aurifrons
GGAAGGAGGCAGGGGGAGGCCCGCCCGCCCCCCGCCGCTCTCCTCCGGGCACCGGCGGACCGGGACCGGGACCGGGTGGGCTCTGGCGCGGCCGCTGCCTCGGGACGGGACCGAACGGGACGGGGCTGCCGGGGTGAACCCGCTCCTCGGCCTCGCAGGTATTTAACAGCTTTTCCTCCTTTTGTCCGGCGGGGCTGGAGCGGTCCAGGGGTTGGGAGTGCCCGAGGGGATGCGGCGGGCATGGGCATCCCTCCCCCCGGGTGAGCAGCAGCTCCGGCCCCCACTGGAGTCCCACTTTGCTGTAACTGCCGCCTGCCCCTGTCCCGTGCCATTTTGTAGGAAAAACCTCATTAATTTGAGTGTCTCGACTTTGTGTTCTGGTAGTTATTAACCTGTTCCCGTGGTGAGCTGGATGTGGAGGTTTGGATTCGGAGCAGGGTGGGCAATGCTGGCCCTTCTGCAGCACCCCCGGTGTGCCCAGTCACTCACAGACACAAATGGGAAAGGCTGCGGCTATCCCCACGTGCAGTTCCCCCTTCAGCCGCCGCGTTTTGGGGCGAGTTTGATGTGTCTTTCTGAGCTCAGTTTTCGCAGCCACAAGCCTGGGGTGGCTTTAGCCTGTCAGGCTGCTTTAGGCCTGGCTGTAAGTGTTCTGGGACCCTCAGACTGCTTGTAACAGCACAGTGAATTTCTTCCCTTTATTAAAGAAAAACCCCGTCCAAAACCCCAAGCATACCATGGAAGCTGAAAAATAGGAGATAATAATTTTTATCTAACCACAGCTCACAACTTTGGGCATTGCATAGAGAAGTCTTCCAACAGGACATAAGGATGAAGCAGTTCATGGCCATGTTAAACAGGAATAAAACCAAGGATCCCCCACCTGCCAAGCTGCTGGATCTAGCAGGACAGCTCTGCCAGGATCTTCAGGGCTCACTTCCTAGTCTGGAGAAGCTGGTTGGGGCCATGATGGGATGCAAACACAAGATGTATTTTCTCACTAACATCCACGTTGTCCAAGCTTGCGTGTTTGTTCATATCCAGAAAGGGCAGCATGACACAGCCTGCAGACTGCTGGAGGTAGGGATGTGTTCTTTGTTTCTTCATGCAGACAAAAGCAGTATTAGAAAAAGAGCAGTTAGAGCTGTTAGTGCAGAGGTATCCAAACTGCAGGACATGGAGTGTTTCCAGCTGGCGTTCAGCAGCGGAAGGTGATAGGTGTGCCTTGGTTGACCTGAAGTGCAGGATAAAGACTGCTACAGGCAGTTACTATTAATCAGCCAAGGGGCAGAATGTAATTGGGTGACAATGGGGTTGGCTGTAGTTTGTGAAAGCAGGGTTTTTGTTCTCTAGTGTGATGGTTCTTCGGGTTTTTCACGAATTTAGGGCTCAGGATGTAAAAGCCTTGGGGAGGCCATGTCTGGAGGGCTTCCAGGATGGGAAGATGAGGAAGGCTGGATGGTACTACTCAAGGGGAGGAATTTTTGTCTCTAGATCTGATAATGTAGCCCTTTTCACCAGGGAAAAAGAAGGGATTAGGCAACTCCTTGCATACATTAGAGGAAATACAGGGAGCCATACACTTGGATAGTGCTGCCAACTTTGTCAGGCTAGGAGGAATCTCTGAGTAAGTTTCTGGCTGTTGAGGGTTTTCTCCTTTACAGGAAGGCACACTGACTACCTGGAGAGAGTTTGCTTACATACTGTTTTGGTTTTAGTATAGCAAGGCAGAACAGAAGGAGAAGCTGGTGCAACTTTGGCATGAGATTCACTACCGGAGGGTAATGGAGCAACACCACACAGATTTTCTGACACCGCTGCAGAAGTTCCGTTGCAGGAAGAGGTACCACGGGGGGGGGAACCAATTAATTTTGCTCTGCCGGGTCTGGCAGATGCAGGGGGTAGAGATGCAGAGGCTGGCTTTGCACCTCATGAAGTTGCTTCTCAGAGCTAGGTGGTTCTCCACATTTTGACCACTTGTGGCAATGTGAATGACACTTTTGGGGTCATTTTTTAATCCTGTTTTATCCTGCGTACAGGAATCCTCCACCTATTTCCCTTTGTCCTGAAGGTTTGAAGAATCGAAACTATTCGGCTGAAGTGCGCCAGCAGCTGCACAGGTTTGCTACAGAGGTGACAACAAACCCAAACAAGAAACAGCGGGTAGGGATGCACTACTTCTAACCAACTCTCCTTGTCACAGCGAAACAGAACTATGTGGTCAGGGGTCTAGAACTGATTTCATTCTAAATCCTTGTTTTCTAAAGCCCCAGTGGGGCTGGGATTCCCCAGACTTGATCTTCTCCTGAGGGTTTCCTTAAAAGAATCATTGGGTTCATGCTAAGTAATCTCACTTGCTTTGGAGAAAAAGATCAGGAGATACGAAGTTCCTCACTGAGCTTCTAACAGTTCTAATTTGGTAGTGGTTCAGCATAGGCAGCAAAACAGCCATCACTCAGAAGAGCTGTATTAGAGTGATAAATAGCTCTGACTTGGGTGAGTTATAGCCTGTATTAAATTGCTTTTTGCTTACCCAAATATATTTTATACTTCCTTATCACATTAAATTCACAGAATTTGAAAACGTGATAGGTTGTGTTCATGTCTGCATCTGTCTTCCTTATTTGAACAAGGATAAATCTGTAATGGAAGTGACATGTGAATTAATTCAGTAATCCTTGTTGATTACTACCTCGTAAAGTGAAGGCTTCAGACTGTAAAGTCTGTCTCTGTGGTGCTCAGTTTTTCCAGCACCCTTCTCACATAAGGCAGGATGGCTTGGTACAGCTCTGCAGTGTGAAGTTGGTTTATTTCTTACCCTTTTCACAAAGCAGCAACAGCTTACAAATTTTCATTAACACCCCCCCCCCCGTCTGACTTGGGAGCATAATGAGGTTGCACAGTTAAGTCCTAAAAGGTCAGGATATAATGATCACTTATGCATTAATTTCCCAATACGTTCTTCATGTATGTGATCACATTCTTTAACAGTTTAATATAGCAAACATTTTTCTGCGAATGTGATACAGATGTTTATGCTGCTTACAGTTTGTGACACCTCTGTAATGTGGTAAACGCATTAGTGTTCATCCTGTTAGTGTCATGGTAGTGGTGCGATGCTGTTATTCTGTGGGAAGAGCATGCTTTGGTCAGGTTTTCCATTCAAATAGCAGTATAAGATAGCAGTATATGGGATTGTTTTGGCTGTGTTGGGTTTTTTTAGCAGACAAATTGAGTAGGGGAGCAGGGGGGAATGTGTATTCCAACAACTGTTGAGTTTACAAATCAGTCTCCTCAATGGGGTCCACTTGTCAAGAGCCTTAGTGAACAAACGTCTGGGTTTGAAGGCTCTTTTGCTCTGTTGCTTTTGGAACTGGAAAAAAAAAAAAAAGCCTGATTATTTGGATGTGGTTTATTCTTTTTCCATTGGTGTCTCTCTGCACATGGCTTTGCAGGAGGGGCTGGCTCGGGACGTGAACCTGCAGCCAACTCAGATCTACAACTGGTTTGCAAATTACCGACGGCGTCAAAAATCCATCCTCCCTCGTATGGAAAAGCAAAACAACTCATGTCCTGAGGGGGCTCTGGCTTATCACACGCTGCAGCAGCAGGACAGAGGATTCTGTACTCCACAAACTGCAGGTTTGTTTCTTGCTAATGGGCTTAGGATGTGATCCTGAAAGCTGAAAGCCAGTTTTAAATTCCCTCAGGAAAGGAAGGGTATTCCTTCTCCAGAACAGCATCTATATGCTGATGGATCAAGTGGGCATGGAAGAGCTCTCTTTCAGTGGGGTGCCTCATTGTTTGTCTAGAGGCTGTCAGTCATAGAAGAAGCAAACATTGATAAGGCCTGTGCAAGGACAGGCTAACAGAGATGCCCACCTCAGAGGGGGCACTGAAAGCAAATACCTGCAAGGTATTTTAGCTCTCAGATCCTGGGATCAGGACTGTAGTCCAGTAAAACCCAGTATTGCCATGCCCCTTCACAGAATCTTGACCAAATGTCAGTCAGGGAGTATAAGAGGGTCTTACTGCATTTGGAAAATTAGACTTGTTTCATTGCTTTTTGGAGTAACTGTTAGTGTTTCTTCACCTGCCTGGCCTGCACCTTTCAGATGGCTCATATGTGGGCATCGGCTCTGAGCAAATGGAGATAACTCTCATGCCCTGCGACCCAGGGTGGGACCAATCAGCTGCAGATCTGGATAAGCCTCCTGAGGGAACATATTTAAAGATGCTGGAATCCAGGTGATGTATGAAAAAGTCTTTACAGCGGCAGTTCAGAGATGAAGCAACCTTTAAACGTGCTAATGGAACTGACTTTCATGTCAGCTCCCAGGAGACATAACTTAGAAATCTCAACTCCATATATGGGGAATGGTCCATGCCCAGCATCAGGCAGAGCATCTAGCAGTAAACTTCCCAGCTATCAAGGGCAGGATCCAAAGGTTTAGCTGGTGTGTGTCTCTCTTTGCTAAGCAATATGTTTGGCTAATTTATTTTCTCCACCGTTACAGCTTTATGCCAAGCAGTGAGCTGTATGAAGCAAGGACAAACACGGCTTTCTTGGCCACTCACAGCACTGAACAACCTGTATCATTTTTCCCTGAGGCTATGCTGGAACCAGGAACCTGCTTTAACCCTGCTATCCTGCAGGCCAGAGAAGCAGCAAGCAGTACTGATGCCAGCCCACAGCTGGGTAACTTTGTCCTGTGCCCCTGTGGGTCCCTTACCTTCCCAGATGAACGGCTGGCCATGTGGCAGGCCCCTTGCAGCACCAGAGGAGTCTCTGGCTCTATGTGGACCCCAAGTATAGAAGGTTAGTAAAACTGCACCCAGATCATTATTGACCTTTGGAGTTCTCAAGCTTCTCTTTGCTTTGCTGTAAACACTCTTGCTCACTTACGTGGCTTTCCAGTGCCATGACAAATGGCAGCAGGGCTTTATTTGAGCTCTGCAATTCTGCTCCCATAGTGTCTGTGAGAAAACCTGTCAGTTTAAGGTGTTGAAACAGACATTCTTACCTACTCTTTTGCCTAAATTGTAACTGCTTCCATAAGATAGTATTTTTCCAGCAAGGTGGATACAAGAGTCCCTTCAGGTGTTTGCTCACCTTGTCAGTTTGCAAGCTTCTGGGTTTTTTAAATCCCTGTCATTCTCAAAAGCTTGCCTGAGCAGAGGCTGGGAACTTCTTAACTGTGACATAGTGCACATCTTCAGCAGCACATTCTCACTTTCCCTTCTCCTTCCTCTTATTCTTTCTTTCTCCCTCTCCATTTCCTTCCTGTCTGGTCTTGTTCAGCATTCCCACCGTCTCTTTTCTTCTCTGTTTTTAACAGTAGCCTTGGCAGGGTACATAAGTGACGTCCACCTGCTTTTGCTGTAGGTCTATAGAACAAAGAACGCTGTGACTGCCATTCACCCAGCCCTCGTGAATGTAGAGCAAGGAGAGGAGGAATAGATGGGTCAGAGGTTGAGGCCATGTTTTCTGTAACTGTCTTTAATGTGAACATTTATTTCAGCAGGTATCAGAGCTCCCTTGAGCAGAGTCCCTCAAGGTGGCTGTATTGAGGCCAGTTCAGGAAGAATCATTCAGCAGTCAGATTTAGAGGCTGAAAGCTTCATCCTTAGAGAAGGACAGCTAGGGACCCTGGAGTCTGTTCTTCCCCACAGGTAAAGGGATTGGAAAGTACAGGGGCTCTTACAGGCAGGAGTGACAATGATGCTGCGGGGTTAGCCTTGTCCTCTTCCCCCTGTTGAAGAGGGTTCTAGAGAGGGTTTGGTGATGCATCTCATTTCAGGGGCTTGAGATCTGAGACCAGCCTGATCAGAAGATACATGAACACCTCTCTTTAAAGCAAGTTTAGTTTCTAAGCTGTTTGCCTGGTTTTCTTTTTGGCAGAAAATCATGAGCTATAGTGATTCAGTGAGAGCTGATTCTGTGGGCTGGGTTGGTAGGGCCCATACTTAATCCTAAAATAGTGTTTGTAGCTTCATAACCTCATGACCAGATTACGCCGGAGTGCAGGCTTTCCAAATTGGAAGACAGAAAGACAGGCACTATTCTGTCTTTCTGTTTTCCACCTGTAATAAATGTTCCAGACTGCAGGTTTTCTCTGGGACTTGAGGTAAATCCAGAGAATGCAAACCAACAGCAATCCGTGCCATCTTTCATATGTTACACAACCCCCATAATGTTACATAAAAATAAACACTGCCAAACAGACATGATGAGGTTTCTTTAGTTTACTGATTTGAAAGACACAGCAGGAGCAGTAGCTCCGTTTCATAACCCGTCTGCCTTGACACTGTCCAGCATTTGTGCTAGCATGACGCTGTCAGTAATACGTCAGAGAGGTAGGTAGAAGCAGTTTTATTCCCTTTATTCACTTTAGAGATGAGGAAGTAGAGGCACAGAGAGGGTTTGTGGCTTGTCAAGCAACCAGGGAAGGCAGTGATTCACTGGAGATAAAGATCAGTGGGGTTTCGCCTCCCAGTTCCCTGCTGAAATAATTTCTGCCTTTTACCTCTGTTTCCCAGTTGCCTGGGTGTTCGTGTTCGCGTCAGACTCCTCACTCTGAGCTGACAATCCAGGTCGGGGCATTGTAAACCCACCTCAGTATGTGTTCTAGGATTTGCAGGTTCAAACGGTGGCTAAAGATCTTAAAGGACCAGTGAGGCTGCTGGCACTGTTCTGGCTGCATTTAAAGTTGCATGTTCCGACTCCAGAGTGAGCTCATGTTTATTTTTAAAATATGTTCCACCAGCAGAAGAAATCGATGGTGAATGTCTCCTTGTTGGGTTATGTCAGTTGGGCCAGGAATCTACACACCCTTTATCGTATTCCTGTCAGGGGCAGGACTTGCTGCTTTGTTGACACCTTCTGGTGAGGATATAGTTATTGGAACTCTTACGCATAAACCCTGTTTAGTGGCCTGATTCAGCTTGAACCAGAAAGCCTTTAACCCCCCAAAACACCATGAATGCTGAGGAGCATCGATCTCTTTGGAAATGAGTGATGCCTAGGCTGCAGTTTCATCTAGGCTCTTCTGCAGTTTCTCTCCAAAGAGCCAGGAGACCTCATGTGGGTAGTCTTGGGTAAGATGAAGGCTCAGTGAATGGCAGTGAATAAGGATCACCTTTGTTATCAGGCTGAGCCCTCTAACAGAGTTGCTGATAAGAGAGGAAGTATTGTGTCACCAGAGTCCTCTTTAGCAGTAATGTTGTAAGGAGCATCACTCATGTGGGGACTCATGAATGAGTCAACAGCTTAAACTGTAAGGTAAGTGAGTGTTGCTATCCTGGAAAGACAGGGCAGTGAAGTTACCCCTGTTTACAGATGCGAATAAAACACAGAAAAGGAAATTATTTAGCCAAGGTCACCCACCAGGTGTGGACTCGGTGGTGTGCTCTTGCTGCCGTGCCAACACTTCTGGCTCCCTGCTTCCTAAGTGCAGGGGTGAGCTACAAGTCCGCACAAGGACCCTTAATCTGGCTGTCTCATTTTTAAAGGTGCTCACCTGGAAAGGACTTGGCCTGAAAGCTTACTAGAACAATTCCTGTTGATTTCTTTCATGGGCTTTTTACTGTTGGTCCTATGCACTTGGGCTGCATCCAAGCCTCTTATGATCTGCAGGGCTGTGAGGTGGGAGTGTGAGGGGGAACCAGGCTGGAAGCTGACTGTTTCCATCTGCTCCTGCTGCCTGACAGGAGAGGCTGATCCAGCAAACGAACTGGAAGTCCCTGTGGGACATCAGACAGATGCTTGCCTTTATAGATAGTGGTGTTGTATCCTCTTCAGTCCTTGAGCTGGGACAGGTGGTATGTAGTCCAGCTAATGATTCATGAAAAATATAACTCTCATGCCTTCCATTTCAAACAGAAAAGCACACTGAACTCTATGGAGCAAGACAGACAGCATTTATGAGGCAACATATTGATTGATTTAGAAAATCAGGGCGGAGATGCTCATTGCAGCTTACTGCTTCTGCCTGAATTTTAGGGATTCCAGCTCAGAGTGCTGGGAATCCTCCTGCTGTTAGGCTCTCCCCTCTGGACAGCCCAGCACTCCGACACTGGCAGGCAGCAAGTTCAAAAAGCATAAAAGGAGGCTACCGTTTGGCATGTTGCACAATTAAATCACAGAACTTGCTGCTAAGGGCATTGTGCATGTCAGTGGAAGTGGGCTGTGAAAAAAGATGAGACAGATTCTTGGGGGGGGGAGAAGGGGGCAAAGGGTTGAGTCCATTTGTCATGAGTAAATGGCATTGCCAAAACACAGCCTCCAGCAGAGGAGTCCTAAGACTGCTTGCTGGAACCTGGGGTGCATTCCAAGGAATGGCAACTTGGCACTTACCTTGTTTCTTCTGCTTTTTCCCTATGCTCTATTAATTGGCACCTTTTGGTCTAGGCCTGTATGGCCTTTCATACCCTGGGCTATTCCTGGGAGTGGTGGGTGCAGTGGTGTTGGAATTGCGGATTGTTTTGAGTTGGTGATGAAGGGAGGGAACATCCCTTTGTCAAGTACCAGTGCCTCCCACTTGACCCAGTGCCTGCAGACTGTGACCTCTTCTGAGAGGTTGGCAGTGCCCCCAGGGGAGGTGTGGATGGGGAAGCCATGTCCCCAGACTGCCAGCCTTGAAAAGCTATTGCAGAATCATAGCCAATGTTGTGGCTGTGTCTAAAGTTAAATGTTTATCTGTTTTGACTCTTAAGGTCTGTGTTTTTAAAGTATGTTTCAGATGAGAGATGTTTTGGTAGACATCTCCTTGTTTATGGAGCATTTTGGGGGCAGAAAGCAAGTCATTCCTGTATACTGCTCCTGGCCAGGTTAGTCTTCCCAGTGCAGAATCTGTTTTCAGGCTGTAACAATTTTGAGAAATGGAGCAGTTTTATAGTCAGTTTAACAGAACTTCGTTGAATGAATGGTCTTGCCAGCAGCCCCTCTTGTCCTGCTGCAAAATGTTACAGTAGGTGGCGAGTTGAGCATAAATTCAAATGCATTTGTATACTGTATTTTCTTGTAGTTACTGTCAGTCTGTGTTTGGCAAGCCTCACTGCCCACCTGTTTCTGCACCCTGCATGGAAGAAAGCCAAGCCCTGGGACAAAGCCAGGTGAGAGAACACACCTAATGTTCAGCGAAAGCTGCTTAGACCTATGCGCACTATCTAGCTGTAGCTCTCATAAAGGAGATGTGAAATATCATATTTAGTATCAAAGGTGTTTGATCAAAGCTTACCTTTTGGAATCCAGTTCAGAGCATGATGGGCATTCCCTGGGGTAGTATCCAGCAGATGCTGGAAGGAGAGGTGGTTTTGTTGGTTTTTTCAACTTGAATGGCTTATCAGATGCTAATTTTTACGAAGCGTGTCATTGAAATGATGGCTAAAGCAGCCTGTACAGAGCCAAAGTACCGTTTACGTTTTGAGCAATGGAGGGTTCAACCAAGCTCTGTGGAAAGAAGATAACAGGAAGATAGCTGTGTGAGGGCCCTCTGCTCTGAGGGGTTCTGCAGAATTTGACTCTGCTCTCTCAGAAAGTCTTTCACGTAATTTCCAAGACTGGTTGATGAGGAAAAGGGATTTTGCACTGTTCCGAGATGGCTGATAGCAGTGTTTGGAGCAATATTTTACAGGACATGATAAATTACTTCCAGGATCCGGATGCAGTCTGCATGCCTTCTCATGGTGATTTTAAGGCAGTAGAGAATAGAAGTTAGAAATCTGGTACTTTCAAGGGGATGGGAGCACATCTCTGAATTAAAAGTCTTAAAAATAGGACCCAAGAAAGCCCTATCTAAACTGTACCTTGAGCTATTTTTTGGCCTCATGAGTGTTGGTCTCCCAGTCAGTTAGCATCCATTTCTGTTTCTCTTGCATTGTGAGCTGCTTAAAAGGATTTTCAAAAGCAGGAGACCATATCTGCTGGCCTCATTACAGGAAGCGGCTGCAGCTCTGAGGACAGTAACAGAACCTCTTTCAAGCCTTTGAAAGCATCAATATAAAGATCTGTATCTTGCAGAGTGGCCTTTTTTCCAGCCATAATGTGAGCCAGACGAGTAGGAAAGCTTTGGTCATTAATAATGAATGAGCCTTTTCTGAGATTCCCAGAGCCTGCAGTCTCTGTAGCTAGTTTTCATCTTGCTACTTTGCATTCCTGCACTGATTTTGCAATGGTATAAAAACATGACACTCGGTGCATTATGGGCTGGGGAGCAAAGCACTGTGATGCCTGCAGATGTTGAAAGGGGACATCTTCAAATCTTTTCAAGTTGAAAAATTCAGAAAAGCGATTTTTATGTGTTTTAATGTGTGCTGTAGGAAAAGGGAGGGCTTGAGTGGGTAAGTGATTTTATAGCATTCTACAGACTTCCCAGGCACTCTGTGTCTTGCTGAATCAACTTGCCCTGGGCTTGTTGCAGGAATATGCAGGTGTTTGGTTTCTATGTCTGAACCAAAGGGGTGCAGATGTACTCTTCCTTTTGTCCTTGCATGACTTGCAATTTAGTTTCATAGGTGATGCATCCCATCAGAGCCAACATGAGAGTAAAACAAAACCAGCAATTTGGGTATGTTTCTTTCCCTCCCTGAACACAGCTCCCTCGTTCAGGTGATCACTCCCTTATTTCATCCTGGTCTTACTCTCTGTCAGTTACTTGCTTTTATAGGAGCCAGTGTCTTGGGCAAATGGAAGGGAATTGCTCTTCTCTGAATTACTGAGAGTTGATTTGTGCACTGATTGTGTTTGTCATTTTTATACCCATCTCCTGTACAGATGGATTACCCTATCTGATCTTAGACGGGAGCAGAGACTTTGTTGCTTCATGCATGCAGCCCTCACCACTCACGTTCCCTCCCTTCTGCCCAGAGGAGCTTTTCTACCCTGAGCGATGGCATTGCCATTGTTAAGGATCATGTGTGGTGAAGCTTCGATTCCTTTTTGTGTCTTTCAGGTCCTGGAGGATCCAGTTGGCAACCCGCTAACCAACGACACGTTCTGGGCAGCATGGCTGCTCTTTGAGTTCTCAGCTAGTGGACGAATGTGACCCGCCTGCGGAGATGTTCAGTGTGGTCTGCGCTTCCCTAGGAAACACCCCATCTTTTCTGGGTGTTCCTTTCCCCATACTTTTTCTGGCATGAATGAGGGGTTTGGCACGGAGATTAATAGAGAGAGGTAGAAGGATGATGAAGGTCTGTTCTAATGGTTACACAGTTTGGTTTTGTTAGAGTTTGTTTTTTGCAAAGGATGGAAGACACAAAAGGTGCATTGTAGACTGTAGGTTTTGGCTTGAGCAGTCTGAAGCTGCACTGCAGATGCTAAAAATATCAAGTCACTGGTTCTGTGGCAGTTAATGTTTCTACCCATAGCACTGGTCAGATCAGAGTTGTTCATTACATGATGAAGGTAAACGAAGCTCCTGTACTCAGAGTAATATTTAGTTTTATTGCCTGGCAGTGGATATTAGGTAACTTCTTCTCAGGCCTGGAAGAAAAAGTATCAGCTTAGTGCTGGTAAAATACTGCTGTTTCTCATCCCTGCATCTCTGTGGTACTGCTGGGTGTAATTGCTGGAGCGTTCAATACTCCAGAGTGCCACAGGTGACATAAACTGGCAGAATTATCAGTGCTGAAGTCAATGTTCTTGCAGCAGGGAGAGGGCCTACCAGTGTGGTCAGTGTTTAATGCTACCTGTATCTCAGATTGCCCAGGAAAGAAGGATGAATGGAGGAGGTGGGAGCTGCTGAACTCTCCTGATCCACTGTCAGTCCCACATCTGGATGGAGACAAACTGCCAGGGCCGTTGTGTGACCCTCAGGTGGTCTCTGGCACCAGGCAGCGGCCATCGTGCTCAGACAAGGGCCCTGCAAAGCAGTGTGAGTCGTGCGGACTCATGTTTCCTACACGCTGTAGTAAGCGTGGGGCTGACGCTGCGCAGGCTGGAGGCTGCTTACTCCGCGGGGGTGAGCTGTTCAGCTGCAGCTCTCCGGGGAGTGCATGCTGCTCTGTTCCTGCCACCCAGCTCTTTTCCTTACTTACCCCAGCCTCAAGGCACCTGTTACGCATCTTCACCTCACGTTGCACACGGAGCAGGAGCCCCGTTTTCCTTCCTTTCTCTTAGAGGCTACAAAGCAGAATTGTGTATGACATGACGCGGCATGGCAGACCCTTGATGCAGTCTAATGCTGCGAGTCACTGGGCTGTCTTGGGGCTGTTTTCTCTGAGTTATTGCTGGGTTTTAAATCTGTAGTGGAAAACGGGTCCCCCTTACTGTGAAACTGAGAGCCCCGAGATACACAAAGTAGATGCCTCCAGTACCTGTGGTAGTAAAGTTAGCAAATAAAGGTTCTGAATGACCGTTTCTCCAGGCTGCGTTTTTCAGGGTAAGGGTGTGAAGTGGTAATTCCCACACGCTATTTTAATTACGTGTTAAACCAGCAGCACCACCTGCCTGGGGTCCACTTCTGCGCTTGGAGACCCTGGCGCTTCCCTTACCCCGGTGTCTCACCGGCAATGCCATTTTCCTGCTGCGGGACGGGTTGTGTTGCCAACAGCGGCGCTTGGAAGGTCATGCACACGTTTACGTTTGCTTCCTTCAAGCGGGAGGCTCCCCGGGCCGGAGGTGAACCCCACCTCCGGCCCGGGGAGCACCGGGGCCCGGCGGCCGCTCCGCTCACCACCGCGGGTGCTCCGCTCGGCTCCGGCGCGCGCCCCGCGCTTCCCGCCGCCTCCCTGCTCGCTCCCCATTGGTCCGCCGCGGCCGTAGCAACAGCGACAAATATATCTGCCGCCCGCTGATTGGCTGCCGCCGGCCGCCGAGCCATAGCAACAGCGGCGCCTCAGAGGGTGACCGTTGGCGGGGGGCGGGAAGGGGCCGCGAGCGCCTCCCCTGAGGGAGCGGCGGGGCCGAGCGGGACGGGGCCGAGCTGGACGGGGCTCGTCTGTAGCAGCAGAGCCCTCCGTGCTCGGCGCTGGCGCTGCCGCTGCCGGAAGGCGCCGCGACCCCAGCTATGCCGTGTGACACCCGTTTACCGGGCGATTGCACGGGGTGGGGGCGAGAGTTGCATCTTCTCTGCTGCCCGTAGTGCACGGAGAGCAGGACGCTGTCATGCGCCCGGTGAAGCAGCTTTCATGCAGAAGCAGCAGCCCCCCAGCAAAATTCACACTGGATCTTGATAGATTTTTGTGTGAGATCCCAAGAAAAGGTACTCAATTTTTCACCCCTAATGATGTGACATATCGCTCCAATTACTGTGATTTAGCTGGTCACTGCTATGTAATACATGTGGATTACATTTCCCTGCTGTTAAGGATTGATGTATTGAAGTAAAGAGGAATTATGTCTCTCTTAAAATGAGATGTATTTTCAGTTTCCTTCAAATATTTACTGCTGTTCCCTGGCAGGGAAGATGATAAAGATGGGATCGACACAAACTGCATAGAAACTTTAGGAAGCTAGCCTTCAAAATTAAACATTATTTTCTTAGAAAACAACCCACACTGGGGAATGCAGGTATTGGGTTTTGGAGGTGACTGACCGTCGTCGTTCTGTAATCTTTCCAGTACCTGAAGTGCTAAGGCTTTGTGACTTCTCTTTTTCAATAGCTCAAGAGCACACTTGTTTTGACCTCTTACTTGAAAGGAAGAGGTTCAATTTACCAGAACTCCTCAGTTAGGAGCTAGATTGGCAAACTTAAATCTGGAAAAGGCAGAATTAAAGCTTTTTCTTTTATACTTAATGAATTTAATATCTGAATTTGGCACAGTTGTTCTCTGGAGGGCGGATGAATTTTCTAGGTCGTTTCCCAGATGAAATAACTTACTACTTTTCTGGAAATTTACGTTGGGCGGTTCAAAGTTTGATATGTGAGATCCAAAAATTAAACCCAGGGCAGCCATTTCCAGAAGAGCTGTGGCTGCCCCATCCCTGGCAGTGTTCGAGGCCAGGTTGGAGGGTGCTTGGGGCAACCTGCTCTAGTGGAAAGTGTCCCTGCCTGTGGCAGGGGGCTGGAGCTTGATGAGCTTTAAGGTCCTTCCAGTCCAAACTGTTACATGGTTTTTATCACAGGATCTCTTCAAGTGATGTAAAGTCAAGTGGGTGTAGTACAGTATGTTCTGGCCCTCTAGCATCTTTGCTTCATGCCACCTGGATATTGAATCCGCACAAAACACTTCTGAGGCACTCACGGCATTTGGACAAGAATTTGTGAGCTGTGCCTGCAAATGATGTTGGTGAGTTACAGGTAGCTGAGCAGAGTTCGGAGGTAGGCTGCTGCTTGCCCACCTATGGGCATCTATGCATAGCCATCCAACAGAGAAAGAGATCAAGTGGACCTCTGATGAATGCCAGTGATGCTTAGGATTTGGCCTTCTCTGCCTGTGCTGCTGGGTGGAGTTTGTCTATGAAGACAGTGTAGTGGAGTTGTTTATATTGTATTCACATTGGGCTAGCATTTGAATTGTTTGTGTCTTACCTTGTTTCCTAGGTGTGATTTGCATCCCCGTCATGTTCTTGGTTCCCCTATCCTGCAATATGTAGCAAGCTCTGGGTGTGTTCATGTTGCTCTTCCTTGGAGCTGTATTTAGAAGCACTCTGGGCACGTGGCTGGCCTGCCCTGAGCTGAATGTACTCTGCCTGCTGTTGTCGAATGACAATGACCTCAAGATGGCATGGCCTATCAAAGGAAGGAGCTTGCCCTAGGCAGAAAAAAAACAAAGTCATTTTTAGCTTAAAATATATATAAGTGTCCAAAGAACAATGCTTATATGTGTTAATTGATCACAGAAAGGGGATGGAAATCTAGGAGCACTTTCAGCAGTTCTATTACTTGGCTGTCCCCAGGGTGAGAAGGACACTTTCCCAATAGGCAGGCATCTGAATTTTTCAGCACTGCTGCCTAGAGGCAGCTTTGGCATTTTGACAGACAACCCTAAGACTGGCAAGGTCAGAAACTGAGCTGTTGTAGCCTATCACTAGTAAGAAGTGTGTTGTAGAAATGCCTGAACTAATCCACTACAGCACTAGAGAGGATTAATGGCATGAGAAGCAGTTTCCCTGCTCTAAGTCCCCTGGGTAGTTCCGCTCGCTATCACAGAACTAATGGGCACATCTGAGAACCACTCAGGACAAATGTTAGGAGATCCATCTTCAAGGCCAGTATTTTCAGGCAGTCTCCTGTTCTGGATGCTTGGCTCAACTTGCTTGGGGCCTCATTTTCAAAGGAAATAAGCACTTACACAGTAACTCAGGTATGGCACCCAGAGTAAGAGGCCACTTTTGAAACTGTTGGTTGAGGCATTTTGTTTTATCTCTGCAGTTCATTAGTCTTATCCCCAAAGTCTTTCATGTTATGTTCTACAGTTTCAAATCAATCATCTTCAGTGGGATTTAATTCAGTTCTAAGCCAAATTAATCCACTTTGGTAAAGTTTGAAGAGCAGTAAAAATTCACTTGTTAAGACACGTCTGTGCTTATTTTTTAAATGTGGCTGCTGATGCTGAGTCCTTAATTGTGTTTGCCAAGCATGAGGCGTTTTTGGGTTGGTTCTGGAGGTGGTGGACATCTGAATTCTGATCTGGCTTGGTTTAGTTTTTTTTTTTTAACTTTTTTTAGCATAGGTTGTGGTTTTTTTCCTCTTTCATGTAGATCTTTTTTTCAATATGGTGCAATAGTGACAGCTTCTGATAAGGCTTTTTCATGTTTTCCTGTTTATGCTTGTGAATTCTAGTTACTTTACTTTTGTTGTATGAAGAATAAATCCACATTCTTCTGTCTGGACAGGACTAGCAAAGGCTGTGGTCTGAGGCAGCTTAGTAAGAGTTAAAGCTGCTTCCAATTAGCTACTGTGTTCTTGCTGCTTAAAGAGCCCACACAACCCAGCATGCTTCACAGCCTCCTGTGCTTATCCCTGAATCATTCTGGCAAGTAAAATCACTGCCATGATCCTTTATTCTGACATAGTGCTGCTTCTTCTCTGGTCTCTGAAATGAGCAAACACTTGAAAATGGCACATTTTGCCAGAGAGCTCGGAGGATTTATCAACTCAGATCTGCACAGGATTTTGAACATATAAAAGGCTACTGTGTGTGAATGCTGAGTGGTGTTAGGAATACTGCAGTGATTCCAGGGAGGTTTCAGTATACAGACCTAACCTTTCCCAGGAGGGAGCAAAAGCTTCACAGGTTTTGTACCAATCATTGCCCTTTTGTTTTAAAGGTCTTCCCATGTTAGTGGACAGATAAACAATGTGCTTTACCACAAGTCACAGCATGAGCCCTACTGCTTCTGAGTAATGCTTGGGAAAAGTAATCTTTCTATCTTCATTCTAGGTTTTTCCTTTGAGTTATGAGGGAGTTTCTGTGAGAATGATTCAAGATTAACATGAAATTGAAATATGACAAATGGTAGAATATTTTCACACACTGTGACAACCTAGAGGGTTCTGTTGCTTGTTAAACTGTGGTATATGGTTTGGCTAGAAATGTATCATTGAAATGATAGTCCCTTGTGGTTTAGGAAAGAATCCTCACACTTTCAGCTACACCCACTCCTATCTTGTGCTCTGATCTTGTCACTGGTTACACCTTTCCTCCCTGATGCGCACTTACCTCACTTTACTGGAGGATGTGCTGCCAGGGTTCTAACAATAAAAATCATAGGTAGTCCTAAGCCTGTGAAAAAATCTGACCTTACAGTGGTGCCTGGGCATTCTGCCTCATGTAAGTGCCAGTCACAGTATTTCCAAGATCAGATGCCCACAAACTCTGTGTCTGCCATACTCATGTCTCCTTTGCTGTGATGTGGAAGCCAGTTAACCTCCCCCATCAGTTGGTAGTTGTTCCTGTTCTCTGTTTTCCAGTCTTATCCCCAAGACTTTTATCATTTAGCAGTTCCCTAAATAAAACATTACCTTGCTGCAGAAAAGAGAGGGAAGATCACTTTCTCCAGGGATAAGGAGGATATTAGTGGCAGGGACTTTGTAGTATCACTGCTTTGGTTCCATGAGTCTCAGGAAGAGTGCTGCAAATAATGCATGTTCCCTACTGCTACCAGAACAACCAAAGGGGAGGCTTTCTGCTGCAGGGGAATGGCTGGGGTGGTTTCTTTGCTGTGTTTCCTCTTCACCAGTGTACCTTCTAGCTCTGTCGCCTCAGCTAAACATCTGCACTGGGAGAGGGACACCATCTGAGAGTGCTTTGGTGTCCCCAGTGCCCCTGTGTGGAGCTGAGCAGTGAACGGGAATGGCATTTCAGCAGGGAGCTATTTGTGGAACATTGGTGCTGTCCAATAATCAGATGTGCCTGTGGAGCAGAGCCACTGCCTTAGGTCATGGTGCAATTTTCAGTACCAGAAATTTCTCCATCTCCAAATTCTTGCTGGGTGTGGTCACTTTCCCAACAGCTCTGAGTCCTGTCTCATGGGAGCAGGATCTTCAAGCTCCTGCCTGGCCTTTGTGCGGCATCACGGAGCTCTGTAATGTCACGCTTGGTGCCTGGCATCTGTCAGGGCCGCCATGGTTAGGTAGTGTCTTGCACCCATTGAGCACTCTGTTAAAAGGTATGCCAACGTTTTGATTGGCATTGCTTTTCCATTTTTATTTTTAAGATGTTGTATCTCAACTTATAACTATTATAGCAGATTAAACCTCATTGTGTGAGCTCTAATTTGGTTTTATTTGTACCTCTACAGATCCACAGAGCCACTGTTATGGCTGACGATGCAGAGCATGAAGTGCTGTACGCACGGGAGGATGGAGGTACTCTCCCACGTACTGTGTGTGTATGAAATGCCATCTCTTTACTACGGTCAGACTGTAGAAATGCTGCTTACAAGATTGTACTTTTCCTTGCAACTGTGTTTAGCCATGACTCTGATTTTAGAGCAGTGAAGTTGTGTATCACCTTGTGGCTGCAAGGTTAAGAATTTCTGAGACGCTTTAGACTGAGAAATAGCCATTATAGAGAAGCTCAGTTAAAAAACCCTAAAGCATTTAATGAGAAGTTTCTGTGCTGTGAAGCTATATCCACATATATTTGGCAGATTAATGCAGATTGTCTGGTGAATAAGTAGTTATAAAAATACTTTGTAATCTGTTTCCCTTGGGAGTCTGAAACTGCTGCACGATACTAGAAAGCTTTTGGTAAACCCCATGAATTTTCAGAACCGCTGGAACACTTTGCACACTGAGTAATCTCTACTAAGAAGTGATTACAACTGCAAAGTTTCCAAGATGGAGAAGTGTACTGGGTATTTTGGATCGGCCCACCTCTCGCTATTCTTGCATAAGTGTTAGATATATTAAAATCTGTATTTTTACATTTAAATGCACCTTTTCAAGAACAGGCTTCTGCTGCTCATTGATAAAACTTTATCCTTAGGTAAAATCAATGCAAGTTTTGCATTGATAATGATAACAAATTAGGCTGATAGTTGGGTTCCATTCTGTTAAGGTTTTATTAGTCACTGTCATCTCCTAGAAACAGTGACAGTAAAATCCTGTTGGGAAGGAGGTGGCTTTCAGCTTGCCAGTACCTACCTGCAGCTGTGTGCTTAGCAGTGCTGCACAGAGCTGCTTCCTGAACGTGCTGGCATTCAGTTTCTCCACGTCATTTTTACCCTTCATGCTTTATTACATAGAGTTACTATTTATTCTTATTTGTCATAATATTTATGTCCTTTAAAACCATCTGCATTATTCATATAATCCCTTCTAAAACTAACTGCATTTATTTTAAATGACATGAGGGCTTAACACATAAAAGGCAGCAATGCTAGAGTTAAGGCTAAAAACTTTTGGCTGACACAGTGGATGGGATTTACTGGATTGCAGCAGTGTAAGAGCGCTGAGGATGAACAGAGTACTGTCATGAGTGGGAGCAGCCTTGGGCCCCTTCCTCTGGTGCATGCAAACATGCTTGCTTCCCTCTGCTTTGGGGGTGAGAACAGAGGTGAGCTTCAGCGGATGGGGTGCTGTGGTCAGCAGCTCTGATGCGCTGTTGGGTGGGGAGCGGATCTGTCAATCGTTGCACAGCAACTCCCGTATGTGCAGTGGTGCAGTGATGTTTCAGCGCTGGCTGTTGGTTGAACAGAAAAAGTTAATCTACGTGTTACTGTAAGAGACGAGTAACGTGGATACTCGCGTTTCTGGAGTCATTTGTGCAATTCCTTCCCTTTGAGATAATTTCTATGCAAGGCTGGTACGCTGACAGCTTATGAAAGAGGAGCCCGACTGCTACAAACTGAACCACGCAGTAAGCCTGAACCGACTCGCCCCTCTTAGGCAAGGTACGAGGGTCCCAGCCGGGACACGACGCGCTGACTGCCCCGCGATGAACGGCGGCGCGGCCCGGCCCGAGGCGCCCCCCGCCCGGCTCCGCAGTGCCGGCGCCCACCGCCCACCTCCACCTTTGCAGCAGCCGAATGCAGCAGTCGCAGCGCGCATGCGCCGCCCCCAGCCGGCGCCCCGGCGCGGCTATTTATAGCAAGTGACGTCACCTATAACTAGAGCGCGGGGGAGCGGCGCCCCCTCCCCTCCCCTGCAGTCCCCTCGGCTCCGCCCCCTCGTTGCCTTCCCAGCGCGCAGGCGCGGGCGGCGGCAGCAGCGGGAGGCTCCGAGCCGGGCGGAGAGGCGCGCGCTGCACACGCCGCGGAGGGCACGCAGCGAGCCCGGCGCCCGCGGAGGGAGCGACAGGCGGCGGCTCCGTGCAGGGTCCCGGCTCGCACCGTCCGCGCGTACCGAGGCGCTCTTCACCACCACCCCCCCCGCTCCCTTCCTCTCTGTCTGAGGGGCGCGCAGTGCCCAGCCCAGCAGCCACCACGGAAGCGGCTATGGGGGACCGAGAGCAGCTGCTGCAGCGAGCCCGCCTGGCCGAGCAGGCGGAGAGATACGACGACATGGCCTCGGCCATGAAGTCGGTGAGTGGGGCTGGTAGCGTGGCGGCTGTGGGTCATACCCGGGGAGGAGTGTGTAGGGTGGGTAGTGGCGGGGGAGGGAGGGGAAGGAAGTCCGGGCCGGTCCGAGGCGGAGTTGGGCCCCTGGGAGGACTGCGAGCCTCCAGGTCCCACCCGTCGCTGTGAAGAAGAAAGGAGGGCGGGAGCAAGAGCCGGACCTTCCCGAGGGGACACCTCGCCGCCGTGTGGGGCGGTGCCCGTTACTACCTGGCTCGGGGGGGATGAGGCAGACGGCAGCTGATCCAGACTGGGCCCAAGTCCCATTTTAAAATTTGTCTTCCTCCCGCATTTCCTCCATTCCCTCGTAACGGCTCCGTGCCGCGCTCCTGCCCTGGGGGTGTGGCTGTCCCCATGCCCTCCTCTCGCTCCTCTCCCCACGGCCGCCAATCCGGCTCGTAGTGCTGCGGTTTGAATACTGCCCGCCTCTCCGCTCGTCGCGGCGGGAACGTGGTCGATTCTTTTCTCTGACCTCTGCTCAAGATGGGGCCCCGTCCTGGCGCCCGGTTCCCCCTCCCCCTGTGGGGATGTCGGGTTTGACCTTGGGGTGCGTCTTGCCTTCTGAGGCAGCCCAGGACATGCCAGCTGCTGGGGGGGTCTGGGGAAAGCGCACGGCAAGAGGAGCCCCCTCCTTTTCTAGAGGTATCTTTTCCCTCGCGATAAAAGGCACGAATAAAGGCCTCATCCAAAAACATCAGTACTCTGACTCAAAAGATAGGGGTTGCATCCGGGTATAAAAGCTACCCAGCACACAGAAAGGTTTTCCCAAGCTTTAACGTTGTCTTTTTGCTTCTTCTTTGTAGGGTAACAAATTGTCAGTGCATTCTGTACCCAGTTGAATACTGACATGTGTTTAAGCAATAAGCTACAGTTGCAATTCAGCTCTTTCCATAACCAAGCAATAAAAATTACTTGTACTGATCTGTCTGTACTGATACATAATAAACTTGCAGAATGATTGAACTTACTATGTCTAGTCCCTTTTTTTAAACCAAAGTATTCACATAACCTCATCTTTAAGAGTAATGGCAATGCCAGTAAACGCTTAGCATTGTCTTTGCTGTATCTGATTACAGTTGGTTCGTTCTTGCTGATCTGGCCTTTGTGAACACCAAAGGCCCCAAGAGGAATTGTTCCCCTTGAGAATACACTTGTTTAAAGATGAGATAATCTTAGTTTGGAAGAACAACTTCTGACGGAGGTCACATTTTTGTTGTAAGAATCAGTTTGTTCCGGGGCTGTGATGAATGTCCCATCCCTTAAATGAGAGCAGTAAAAAAAGACACTTACTTTGCTGCTCTTGTTCACTCTTGCTTTTGTGTCATTAGAAATACTTCAGCCATCCAGTTCTAAAGCAGCAGTGCTTCTGAGTGTCTCAGTAGCAGAGGCACGAGACAAATTCTTGATACATACAATGTAGTAGTAACAGCTCTGTTAATCTCAGTTTTTTCAATTGCTAAAAGTTCTAAAAGATGGAGCAAAGAAATCACCAAAATCTGCTGCTGCTTTAGAAGGCTATTTCTAGCTGTAGATAGTTCAGCAGTATTTGGAAAAATAAAAAGCTCTATGTATGATGCTCTGAACAGATGTGAAGCAGAGTACAGTTGCTGTGTTTCAGGAAATACGTAAATAAAGTACATGTAACTAGTATGTATGTCCAGTTCTCTTTAAACTGTCCTAATTACTCTGCAGTTTTCACTCACCTTGAATCACAGCATTCTTCTCTGTAATGCTACTTCTGCTCTCAGGTTGTATGATGATGAGCTTGAGTCTTGTGCATTTATGAAACGTTGTGTTATAGATGCTTTAAATACAAAAAGTAAAACAACATTTAAAAGGCAACAGTTTTTGGAGTGTTCCTACCCTGTTGCTGGGCTATAATGTAGCATCTGTTGATTACTTGGCTTTCACAGGTATTCGTTCTAACATGGTGATTTCCAGAACACTCTTCACTGTCTGCAGTTGATTTTTGGCTGAGCATAAGCTCCTATGAAACCTTATTATGTGGCTGGCTGTTCTCAAACAGCTAGTGTTTCCTTCTATGTCAGTGATTGTAAGTAACAGTTACCAAGAGATCCCTTTATCCATATAAAATCATATTTAAGAAATCTCCTTGCACTCCAGAGATTTTAGACTTCCTTCAGCAGGAAATCAGTGTTCTAACTCGGATGTCTGGGCTCAGTGCAGAATATCTTGATTTGAAGAGTTTATTTTCTAAAAAATACAAAAATCTCTGAAGATAACAGCTGATGGTTTTAAAGGTGCTATGTGACAGTAGTGTGCTTTCAGGGGACCCAGAAATGCAAATTTAGGTGTATATCACCCCACTTCTACAGAATGCAATGTAGCCACAGCATGATAGTTACTCCTAAAACATAAAGTAACAAAGGTTATCCTAGCAAAAGGATATTTGCATGACTTTTGAGGCTGCCACCAAAGGAAGAAAAAGTGTGACAGGACTGCCAGTTCAGCTGTCACCAGGAAGCTGGAGAAACACCGACTTTTTTTCAGTCATGTCAGTTCTAGAAAAGAAAAAAAGCAGTTTCAGCTTAAATAAGGAAACTACTGCTCAATAATGCAATTTTTTGTTGCTATTTAACTTTTTTTCTTGGAAGAATTCTGATATTTTGGCTTATAATGTGTAGACAAGAGAGGAAAATGAAATAGATAAAATTATTTTAGCAGAGAATAGAATTTTATGTAAATGTGCCTGTGTGAAATAGTGTTTTTCTAAGGGGTGTGGCATTGTCTTTGCATTAAATGCTGCCCCAGGATTCCAACTATTTGGAATAACCCTACAAGGTAGGTGCAAAATTGCTTCATCACACTGTGAAAGATAATGCTCTTCATATAAGCTTTAAAGGTTCTCACTTGAGAGTGCAGCATTATAAGTACATTTTGGTTTAGATCATTCCAGAAATAGTTAAACATCTTGGCTGTATGAACCCTTAGTCTTTGAGACAGTGTTAATTCTGATATGTAGTGCTCAGGACCTCTATTAATTTCTCTTGCTTTTCTTGTATAGCTGGTAGAGAGTCACACTTCAACATTGGCAAGATGAGTTACGAGAGGTATAATTTTAAAATTAACAGTACAATTCTGTGTGAAATCAAGTCTTAGAAGGATCTAAAGTTTTTTAAGCAAAATAGCTTGAGGTTCTAGTTTCATATGTAGGCTTTGTCTGTGCACATAAGTGGGCTTAGAAGTTTGGCATGTTCCATATTTTCAGTGTTGTGTCACCAAGTTCTCCTTCACATCAGTGTCTGGTTTTGTGATAAGGAAATGGG
>JAOEHY010036451.1:0-32530 GCA_025447955.1 Psilopsiagon aurifrons
GGCAGTGTTCAAGGCTGGGTTGGACAGAGCCTTGGGTGGCATGGTTTAGTGTGAGGTGTCCCTGCCCATGGCAGGGGCGTTGGAACTGGATGATCTTGAGGTCCTTTTCAACCCTAACTATTCTATGATTCTTTGATTCTATATATTCCTTTTTCCCTGGGACTCAAATTTCCTCCTTTTCTTAACTGTTTAAGCATTCTTCTCATTTAAATTTCAGTGATTTTACTTAAAGGTAACAAATGGTGCTAAGCACTGATTTAACTAATGAATTAATCCAGATGGCAAATTAAGGCTGTCTAGTAAATAGAATATAACTCTTCCAATTAGAAGAGTGAACTTGAGACTACTCTGCTGCCTGCAACACCTATGTTGTTGGCTACATTATGACTGTTTCACAAAGTGCCTAAATTGCAATTCTTGGCAATGATCTTTTAATCAAATGCTGATACACGCCATACAGTTCAAGCACTTAAAGGGAGAAAAGGGAAATATAGAAACAGCAGGTAAACATTAAGTGTTACTGGAAATGGTGGATCCAAGGCTATACAGTAAGGAATTTCTTGACCTATTTTAAAAATCCTTTCAGTGTCATAAATTAGTACTTAAAAAAATCACATATTTGGCTTTTAGGAGTGAAAAGTCTATATAGCGGTTTTTCAGGTAATTATAATGCAAGGCATTATATATTCTCATTAGGCAGACCTGTAGTGACTCCTCATTGTGTTCTGTTGGATTTGGGAGCCTTTTTCTAACCATAAGAAATCAGTTAATGGAGAAATCTGTTCAATCACAGCCATATTAGTCTGAGTGAGGGAGGTGACATGCTCTTTGTGATGGACAGCCTTACCTCATACTGGATTTGAGATGGTGTCTCAGAGTAAACAAGCTACCTTTGTTCTTCTGCTACTGACATCATTTAGACCATTCAGACATTAATTAATTTGGAAAGCTAGAAAGGGAGAGGTTTTCCCATTGGGAAGGGGCTATCTAATGTGATTGGTATCGCCCATGTCTTGTGTTGCCTTACCTTAAAGTTCGGAGAAGCTATTTTAGGTTAAACATATGCTGCATCCTGAAAACCTGCAGAGTCTGCAAACATCTGAATGTACAATATTTAAGTATGATACTGCGTTTAGAAGGAGAAAAATGGTGAGACCAAATTGGGGTAGATTCTGGGATGCCAGATCTTTAGGAAAACTCTCTGATCTCTGGACAAAAATGACTGACTTGCTTGTGGCCTGCTATTTTTCTTACAAAACCAAAACCAAATCTGGATGGCACAAAAACTGTATCTGAAAAGGATAATAAGAAACTCAGAAGGTTGTTATCAAATTAATTTAAGAAAAAGACATTTAGTTTTTTACTTGGCACTTGTCTCAACTAGTTTTCTAACCATATGTGTGTGATTTACAGTGATTTTTTTTTCCGTGTAAAATCACTGTAGATAGAAAGAGTGGGATTAAAATAATTCTTAAAGACCATAAAACACTCATAAGGGAGTAATATGGCTTGGGGAAAAAAACAAACAAACAAACAAACAAACAAACAAAACAAACAAACACACACAAAAAACAAAGGGTTAAAGCACTGAAAGGCTTGGGTTTCCTTCTTTTGGGGGTTGGTTTGTTTTGGGCAAGGGTATTTGTTTCAGTTTGGTTTTTTGCTTGTTTCAATATGAGCAAATGCAGCAGAACTTCCTAAGTAGCTTCAAAAATGAGAGGATTCTCTAAATGTTGCTGGCTTGTGAAGTGAGGAGGGGACCTGGGGGGAATTAGACGTAAACTACAATAAATGATTGACACATCTTCACATTTCTGTTCCTTTCCCATTCTTGTTCATACACTGCTTTGACAATGTCTCTAATCCTGAGAGTGACTTTTGGCTGCTGTATCCTGAATGTCACCACATTCGTTCACCCACGGGGGTTTTCTTGTTCGACTGGGTTTTGTTTTGTGTTTTTAACAAAATTTGCTGTTGTGTCCAGGTTTTTTAACTTCATTTTTTTTCACAGTAAAATATATTCTTTCCTGGGTTTAGGTTTATCGTTTTACCAATCCATAGCTTAACAGATTTGGGACCTGCATGAGGTGGCTGGAATATACACTGAGTCATCATGGGCCATCCAGGAAACATCTGAACCAGCACAAAACATTCTCAGCACCTCCAGCCAAGAGCAGCCCTGCCCCAGAAGCCAGCTGTAGTTTGGGGCAGCAGCAAACAGAACCCTTCCCATGGCCAACATTTCCTACCCAAGGGTTCACTCACCCAACAGAAAACTGTGCAGGTGCCAGTTGTGTAATGGTGCCACCTGGTGATTTTTAACATCACCAGTGGGACCTTTGGAGTGCTCTGATAAACTTCAGCTCCCTTTGTGTCCACCAGAGTTGACTTTATGCGGAAGTGTTTGGATCCCTGCAGGATGCTCTTGGAAATACTGGCTCATTTATTTTCCATACATTGCAAACATCAATTCCTTCTCCTACTCTTAGCCAGTCTTGCCCTTTTTGTCATTTGGCTAGCAAGTGGTATAATTGCACTGGGCTAATTGTAGTTGTGGGTATTTAATGGTAGTTAATAATAGCTGGTTAAACAAACAAATAAACAAGCAGAAAAAGGGGCTGACTCAGCATCTTCAAGGCCAGATTGTACCCTGAAGATCTCCAGGAATGGTGAATGCTTTGTAAATAATACCAGTAGTGATAAGAAGCAGTAACTGTGTAAAATCCTTAATTGAGTCAGATTTCATAGCATTGCTCTGCTCTGTATATGCTTACAGAAGTAAATCTGTGAGTATTCCACAAGAATTACTGGATTTTCAGACTAGTGAGGGGATATTAGCAAAATGAGAATGTATACTTCTTCCAAATCAATGGTCATATTTCTCAATTCAAGTTGCTGAAACTGTCCAGACTGTCTAAAACAATACAGATTTTTACCATATGTAGTGTGTAAAATCATGTTTCATCACTTAATGTAAAACAAAAGTCTTATCAGTAAATCCTTTTATGATGTTGCTACATCTTTCTGCCTGCCCAAACTATTCCTGGAAAAGCTATTTAAATGCTGCTTGAGAGAGATACTGTATGTTTGGCAGAGAGGCCTTTTACTATCAGCAAGCAGAAATGTATTTTAGTGTAAAGTATCAGGAAAATATTCTGCGTACAGCAAATGCAGGAAAGTCTCATACTGTACGAGATAAAAAGTTGAATCAGTGTGCACTGCTGCATCCATCCTTTGCCAAAAGAAGTGCTGCAACCAGTTGTTAACCATGCTAATAGTTGAGAACTGAATTTGATTCTTCCTGTAGCTACTCTCTTCCACAGAATCAAGCATGTTGTGAAGGAGCAGATTTGCAAATGGATTACATTCTTTTCATTACAATGCACTGGATGGTTTTAGCTTTATTTGTTGCATGGTTCCATGCAGTAACAAAACCTGCAGATCCGCTGACACTCCTGTCATCATCAAATGATATGCAAGATCTGAAGTAGGAATCT
Source organism: Psilopsiagon aurifrons (assembly GCA_025447955.1). NCBI lineage: Eukaryota > Metazoa > Chordata > Aves > Psittaciformes > Psittacidae > Psilopsiagon > Psilopsiagon aurifrons. The sequence goes on from JAOEHY010036451.1 coordinate 3,498, forward strand.
TATAAAGATGTCTTCTTATTGTGCTTTTAGTATTCCCACATTTCACTACTATTAATATTCCTTAAAAGTGAAAGCAATATAGAAGCCACATCTGCAAAGCCATACCTATGTTCATCTGATGTTGGCTTCATGGGTAGCCTTATACCACACCACATCTTTTCACAGATCTGCTTTCCATCTGATAAATGAGAACAAGGAGGCCAGTCTCCTTTAACATTTTGCACAGGGACTTGCTGATGCAAATGTCATATCTTTTTGCTTCAGTTAATTTAGCAAAGCAAAAAGTATTGGACGACATCACTTCTATTTTCCTCTGTTTTGCAAGGCTTCCAATAGTCGTAGCAAATGACAAACAGGGGAGTAGGTCTGACTCTCCTGTTTCTGTGAAATTCCCAGCCCACCTATTTGGACAGATGTGTTTTATGGAGCTTTGCTTGTTCATGGCCTTCCCTGGTCCCTAAGAAAAGGAAAACTTGTTTCTTTGCATCTTGGCAAAAGTAGGGAATACTCAGTGTTTTGCTTGTTTACTGAATCCCACTGCAAACAGATTAACAGCTGAAGTCCAATTCATCACCTCAGACCACATTAAAAGTGCTATACCATCATGTCATTTAATGATGTCTTTTATGGTCACAATAAGATAGTTATAATGAGAGACTAAAACTTTCATGTTTCTTAATTAAAGAGATTTTCTAAACTAGTTGTAACCTGCATTTGGCCTTATGATGCCTCCCAGAATAACAATGATCTACCAGTTAATACATAAGGGCTCGTGACTGATTGTTGCTCTTCTTCTTCTGCATATTAAGTAGTTTCATTAATTAATATTCAGCTTGCTTGCTTCTTGCACACAGGACATCATCTTTGCACTAGGTTCCCAGTAGACAAAAGAATAATTGTACTTTAAATGAAAAGCTTTAGAGATCCTTTTGAGTGAGGTGTTAAGATTACAAACATGAAAAAGAGTTCAGGGGCTAAAGAAACTGAAGAGTCTTTTTATTGCAACAAAAATGTGGCTCTAATTTGTTTGGTTTGGAAAGTCAAGCTGCCTATTATCTATAAGAATAACTTAGACGTATTGTTTGGAGGCTTATTTGGGTAGAAACTGCAACCAACTGGTTAAAATCTACGTCTTCAGGTATTTCAGCAGATCTACACTCCCACTCTTTTCACTCTTTTTTCAGAATAACATATTTTTGGGACTGGTTTTGACATAGATCTCTCATTTTATTATGTTACTTACTTGATGCATACTCATATGAGGTCTGATTTAACTGGTTTCCAGTTTGCATAAATGAGATCAAAGTTTCCAATTCAAATCTATTTCTTAATGAGCTGAAGAATAAAACGCTGTACATGATGACTTCTGTGGCTTTTAACTACCAGTGTTGCCAGGACGAACTATCAGATGGTTAAAGCAGTTTAGCGTGATAACTCTACAGAAATCCTAAAAATCAGAAAACACAGCAGCTCATCACAGTGCTACAGTTCTTATTGAAAGCAAGTATGTCTTTATTGTGGAAACATTGATTCTACAGTCATTTTCTTTAATGAATGTCATTAATTTCTACAGAAATGACATTCTAACGCTCTCCAGTTCTGCAAGTAAATCAGTAAAACTGATAAGTAAATATGATTTTTTGTGTGTGTGTGAGAAACTAACCCACAGAATACACATATTTACCCTGTACTCAGAAATCCTCAACCACTAGAGAATTCATCACCACATCCTTACACTGTGGTCTGACCCTATTTGCAGTCTCTTATAAAAGCAAATAAAAATACATACATTACAAAATTCACCCCACTAGAAACTTAAGTTTAGGTGCCTGCACAGTCACCTACAAAGCAGATCTGTTCTGCAGCTGCATATTAGTTTATTTTTAAGGTAGCTCCCTTGTCATGGGACCAGGAATTATTTTGTTGTTCATTTGCTTGTGCCCCCCTTTTTTCCCCCCTTTTTTCTTTTTCTAACAATAAGTCTCCCTTCGGGATATGTCACTTGAAGCTTGTGTTTGTCATGCTCCTGGTGCAGGGGGAAAAAACACACACTAAATTCAATCTGTAAATTAAGCTGTAACCAAGCTTGTATATTCATTAGAGGAGAAAAATTCTCTTCTGAGAAGTTCAAATTGTTTATTGATTTTCATTTCTGTGTTCAAGTGAAGCTTGAGTAAGTCTGTCTCGCTGCAGTCCCTCTGGGGCAACACCGCCAACAAGTGCATCACATTTCAACCCAAGTGAGCAGTTAGCAACAAAAATCTGAGAATTCCTTTAATATTAATAAACAGTTAGAGGGTGAGATTTCCAGTTCAATATAGCTGATTCTTTTGCAAAGGGAATAACAGGCTTGAATTGCAGGCTATAGATGACAATCTTCTTGAAGAGCCTTAAAGTAAAATCAGGTGAGTGGAAAGTGCAATTAGTGGCATGCTGTTTGCAGAGTGGGAGGAGGGGAGAAATACAGAGAGAAGGGGCTGCTGCTACATTCTTCTAAATTTTTATAATGTCATATTGACCTGATTCTGTTCAACTGCAATCACCTTGTGAGTCTCTTGGCAAGGAGAACTACACAATGGTAGTTACAGACACTTACTATCTCTTTTTAGTCTCTTCTTAAGAACGTGTTAAAACAAACAAAAAACTTAAGGGTTAAGGTTACTGCTTAGAGGAGCTTAGAGCCTGCCTTGGAGGTGGGCTGAGTGACTGAGTCTTAGTTTTAGTAGTATTGCTGTCTCTTGCAAACTATTTAAATATTGCACTGCCTAGTAACAAGTATGCAGAGCAATTTGTCTTCAGCTTCTCAAGGTTGATTTCAATTAAGAAATCTAACTAAATGAATCTGAGTTTATTAAACGTTGTCAGATTTTCACCAAGATGGAGGTTTTTTACCCCTTTCCTCTCCAAGTTCATATGTAGGTAGGAAGAGGTTTTTCTTCCTAATAAAACATGTTTATATGTTCTAGTGTTGTCACTGGTTAGGAACACTTAGTCAGCAATGTGCAGTAAGACAGCAAAAATAATTCTAGTTTCTCTTCCTAAAGATATACAAGAAAACACCATTTCATTCCAAACAGAGGAACATATTAACTCAAATATATAGAGGATCTCCCTCTTTGCCCTAGTCATAGGGCAAAACTGTCAATAAAACACTTGAAAATATTCCACATAGAAATTACCAGCCATGCCCTTCAATAATTCAGCAGTTACTAGATGATGTAAGGAAAAAGATTAAAAGTAGGGAAAGTAATCTATTATCTGGGCATCTATTACACTGTGTAGGAAAGAAGGGCAATGACTGAAGCTTCTCTTTGAGTAAGGTATCATAAGTATCTTTGGGCATCTATTTCATCATTCCTGCAGGGAGCTTGATTAGTTAAAAACTTGAAAAAAATCCAGCTTTATCCTCTCCTCTTAATTCAACTCTTTATAAAACTCTTTCTCTGACATTGTTACATCTGCTTTGATTGGTTCCCTCTGCTGTTACCTTGCACAACACGCCTCAGCACACCCAGCTCTGGGCTGCCTGAGCTTCAGCTAGGGCTGATACTCCCCTGGTTATCCACCACTTCTCTTCCCTCTCCCACTCCCATCACAGGCTGTGTGTATAAGCGGAGCCTGTGAAACAACTCTTGACCACTGCAACAAGCAAGTCAGCACAAAGGGAATTAAGAGACTGTTTTAAAATACTGACTGTGTGTTCAAAGTTTCATAATTTCAAAGCATTCTGTGCCTTTTTTTTTCCTCCTGAGATATTCATGTTGCATGTAGAATGTGAGGATGTGAAATATTCATTTCAAATGGGTGTTGATTAAATCATAATGGGAAAGTAATCTATTTCTGAAAGCTCTATTTTGGACAAGATTTATTCAAGAAAAATTAAAATAAGATTCTAAAACTTGCTCTGAAGATTAATTTTTTAAAGAAGGGAATTTTGAAAATGCCTGAGTGATGACTTAATTACTGAATGATTTTAAGTGCCAAGTGATGTCTTTTAATTCCATTTAATTTTTTCTGCTAAATTATTTAGGCACTTTTCAAAACCCTTAACTCCCCATTGTTAATGCATAAGCCAGAAGAAAAAGCAGCTGGGCTGTTAGTACTGACAAACTGCTAAACAGCCCATTCCCATGGAGACAGAGGCTCAGATTACAAGTGGAAGGAAGGAATCTCCTTCCTTTTATCCCAATCCTCCCTTTTACCCCAGCAAACAGACTTTGGCTGCCCATTGGCTTAAGGCTCTATCTAGCTCCAACAGGGTTATTTCTTCATCTGCTATCTTTGTTTTTATTGACCTTGTGCTCAATTCTTTCACATTGCTCTTTTCGTGGGTTAAGGTGAGGAAAAGACATGACCTGCTCTTGTGTTGCTGGTGGTGCTGCAGCTACTGCTGGCTGTGGTGAAATTTATCTCCATTTAATCTTTGGAGCTGTTCTATTATATAAATATATACATATATGTGTGCGCATAAATGTTTCTTGGAACAGAGTGTTGAAAATGCATCTCTCACAGCTGAAGTATTTGTCAGAATATTTGTTAAAATGAAGAGCTGTGTATACACAACAGATTAGCTGGGCTAATAGTTAGGTGCTTATGACTTCCAACAAGCTTTGCCAAGGGACCTCGGCTGGGTCTTGCACGTTCCGGAAAATATTCCATATGTGGACTGTGAACAGCTCTGAAATAGCAAAACCACAGCTGAAGGAGCTGAAGGGGCAAAGAGAATGTTGGTTCCCTCATCAGCCATTTGGGAACTTAAAAATTCCTTCAGTTAAAGTGTTATCCATATCATTTATAGGTCACCATGGATTCTTATAGTGGTAGCATCTCGCTTTCCAGCTCAAAACAAACTGCATTTTGCTGGATTATTTCCACGATAGGGCTACTTAGTGTCACAATGACAGACTGGTCAAATGAATTGGCAAATCCAAAAGTGAAGGAAAGATAGACCTGAAAGATAGAGTTTGTGTGTGTTCTCTATCTAGCAGGCAAAGTAAAAAGTGTCACTGAGAAGCTGATGATTGCTAAATGTCATTGGTTTAACTGTGTTGGTTATAATACACTGGGCTCTGTATTTCTCTGATCCTTCTTTAAATTGTCTGTCCTTTGGAGTTTCTCATGCTAGATCATTCAGGTCTGCTGTTGGATCTCTTTGTTAATCTGCTGTAAATATTGATGTCTGAATTTAAAATAACACTATACGAACAAAGACTCCAATAGCACTGCTACTTCTATGCACATAGGGTTTGAAAGTCCATGCACAATGATGCAGTATTACAAAGTAATAGTTCGCCAAGCCTGAGATCTCCTGAAGACACAAAATTCACCAAAGGGTTTTAAGAGAATTATGAGCTGAAAAGAATTATCTGATTATCTGGATTGTAATCTCCACACTCTCCCTTAATTTCAATCTGCCTGTCTTCCTTTTCTCATGGAACAAAATGTTGAGTGGCATTTTTTATTCTTTTGGTTTGCCACACACCAGAATTAGTTTGCCAAGCTGGCATATAGCTGAAGGAAAAAATAGAATTCTTGAAATGGCAGGGTGGTTTGAGTGGTGGATGGCCTGTTTAAAGGAGTTCATCCAATGTAGGAGGTAGAATATCACAGAATTTTTTGGGTTGGGAGGGACCTTAAAGCTCATCCAGTTCCAGGCGCCCCTGCCATGGGCAGGGACACGTCACACCAGAGCAGTCCAAGTCCCATCCAACCTGGCCTTGAACACTGACAGGAATGGGGCAGCACAGCTTCTCTGGGCAACCTGTGTCGCACCTCACCAACCTCACAGTAAATAAATCCTTCCTTTAACCTAAATCAACCCTCCTTCATCTTAAAGCCTTTCACTTCATGGAAGGATTGATTCAACCACGTTAGCTGCATGCATGGTAAGTGCCAAACTGCTTTTCTTTACATAAATGGAAATATTAAAAGAAGTTACTTCTTTTTCCCTTGAGTCCTACAGAGAAAAAGTGCTATCTCCATCCACTTTGAGCAATGGCTTAGGTCCCACCAGCCCTTCACACTCTGTGGGAGATCTTGGTGAAAGTGTGGTCTTTCTCACAGGTCTCTATCTCCTGTTCTTCCCTTAAGAGCCATTTGCTGCCTTTAAATGGACACTTCCAAGTACCTCCAAATTCCTACAGCATCTACTCCATCAGCCAGAAGCCATAGATGCTAATTTGTGTTGGAGAGAACCCCAAATCCAATTATTATTGCTTAAGGACAAATTTCAGGGTATTTTTCCTTCCTTCAATGCTACTTGTTCCTTATGTTATGCTTTTTGGCCACATAAAACTTAACTGCTCTGAGTAACCTAGAGATGTACAAAACACAGCACGCTTCACCCCACAGCACTTTGTTACATGTTGTCAATCAACTAGATGCATGAATAGTGACCAACATATAAGACATCTGGGTTTTTATGTTCAATTGCTTGTTAAAAAATATCTGGGTTCCTGTTGTTTCATCTTGTCCTGATTTTAGATGAATAACAGATGAGGTTTGAATATTTAGTGTAACATAAGGTTTGCACGTTCATGTTGAAGGGAAACATTTGTGTGACCGTGTCTTCTCCAGGATAGTGGTCTTTTGAAAGACCTTATTGAAAGACAGAAGACAAAAGGGGGAAGAAGGAAGATGCTGCTAAAAGGTCCTCTCTGTATTGCAGTAAATGGTTTCCAGATCCTCGTTTACAAAGAACATCAGCTGTCTTCTCTCTTTTGTCAGCTATTACTCCTTTTTCAGCGCTTTCACATGCATATGTTGTTTTGTGGGGTTCTAGAAGGCAAGTAAGTTTATTCTCTTAGAATATTTAATGTCTTCTCCTAAACTTCTGTTCCTATCAATGTATTGTCATCTGTCCTAGTAAAGTTACATGCTTATCTTTACTTACCCTCATCATCATCCTTGAATGTGTACATGATGGTGATACTATCAAAGCACAGTTTTGATTTGGTGCAAAGCACTGCACAATTCTCCATCTGCTGCTTGGTGTATGAGAGCTTAATTATCATTAAAGAGATACAATTTAGTTTCTAGAAATCAGTTTTCATAATAGTCTGACAGCCAAAAATTCATTTCATCACATCCTGAAATCTCTTGGGCCTAATACTTGCTTATTTCCATGAAGGATCCCTGATTTACACCCAAACAGGTGAGAGGAATCAGAATACCACTGTGTAATGTCTTTAATATTGTGAAGATACCAGGCATCTAGTTTCATCAATCCCAATTCTGCCAGGCAACTACCTTAAAAGGAACTTTAAAAATATGTATGTTTCTTGGAATCAAAGTCATCTTAGATCAGATGAAATAGGCAAGAACATAAATTTGAAGTTAATGTTTTGCAAAGAAGCTTGTTTAGTTGCTTAGTATCAGAGGCTTCTAATTACCCTGGATATAAGGTTTTCAGTCTTTCAGTCAGCTTGTATGTTACTACTTCTATTAGTACAAAAATCTGCCATATGTTTTTACAGTGAGCGTGTTAATCTGAACACTGACCTTCACAGCATTGTCACTGGCTATGCTCAAAGCTGACTTTGTGGGAGGCTTTTTCATCGGTGTTGTCAAAAACCTTCAATAATTAAAGTTACTATCACATATGTACATTTTTTCCCCTTTTCTTGTAATAAAAGAAGTCTCCTCTAGAGCAAACAGAAAAAGAAAAAATTAATTGATCTGACACTTGAGCTGAGAAGACACACTTTAAGGAATACCACTTAAAGGAAAAGGAAGTTTGGAGTCTCAAATAATTAAAATGAGAATTTTTCCAGGCAAATGAAGGTATTATCTTTCAATATACTACTCTGTGTAGACTTGTGGTGTCTTTCCATATGCCTTAGATTGCTGGACCTTATTTCTAAAGCACCAGGATTAAGCTCAGAGTACCTTTTTCAATGACAAAGGCAACAAAAATGCAGTTAAAATATGCAGGTTTATTCAGGATGTGTGTGGTGTAAAGAACTTTATTTCCACTTCAGCCTGCACATGCTTTTTTATTTCATGCTGTAAATCTTTGGTACATTTGGATACTATACAGGGAATTTCTCATCTTCCTCTTCAAATTTAGGTTGCCAAATGCCAATACCGCAGTCTTGATACAGCTGTTCTATGAAAGCAACCACTACATTGCCTAAGGAAATTATATGAACATGGGAGAATATATACCAGTAAATTAGTAAACGCTTAAGAAAATGCTGGAGGGGGAGGCAACACACAAAAACAAAAGCACCCTCTGCTTTGGTAATGAATTAATAATTAATGAAAGGATTAAACCATTGTTCTTCAAGCTTTTGAGTAATCTTTTTTAGCCCTAACTGGTAGCAGTTCTCATTCAGAAAATGAAGACCCTAAAATACAGAGTTTGAGATCATATCAAACTATCTGTGCTATCTGTGTACCAGTCATGTTGTTCTATCAATCATTTGTATGTAGAAGATACTTACATTCTTATTTATTTCAGTGGTTTGAAGTCCTTAGTGTCCAGCTGGCAGCAAAACTTCTTATAAAGGCAGAATAAGTCAACAATATTTTACTACTCATTTTTTTTAGCTAAGCTTGCAATTTTTTTGAGTACTTTAAAATCCCTTGTGATTTTTTGCCAACAAGAAACTACAGGATAAAGTCTTTAGCAGAGTAGCTATCATAACCTGTCTTTATCTTTGCCCACAAGTTCCTTTGCAAGCAATGAAGAAGCCATAACAATATAGTCTAACAATAGTGAATATTGTCTGTGATTATATAAATGAATAAGACAGGCTACGCATAGGAAACAAGATCACTCCATCAGTTTGTGGTGTTCCCGTAAAAGGAATGGAGAAGGCAAACATTTATAGGAAGGGAAGTTTCACACATAAGAATAAATATGTCTGGTGGAGAAAAATAAGTGTGAGGAGAATGCGCACACCTGATATTGAAGACAAGCCCATTCAGGCTTAATACACTGGAGAAACTGTTCAAGAGCTGCTCATCCATGTTAAAAAATATTACCCCTGTAATCCTGCCAAGGACAGTGAGACCTATTGTAGTTGACTGAATAAATACTGGTCGTTCAAGTTTAAGTGTCATAGGGGCAGCAGTAATTTATGCACCTGATTTCTCTAGCACATCCAAAACATTTCTTTTCAAGAAGCGGGCCAGATTCTTGGGCAACATAACTTGGTATAGCTAACTAAAGCAAATGGCCCATTCCAGGCTTTCCGAGCTGTGTATCTTGTCCACCATGCATCACGTTGCCTGTTCACATGAGTTGTTCACTTTTATTTTTGCCTGAGATTCTGGCTTGTTTCTGTCTGCCAATTTTCACAATCATGGCAGAGATTCATTTAATTTTGAATAAGACTGGATTAAAAAAGTACTGGTCTAAACTCACATGAAAAGCTGAAATGCATAAGAGGGTCACTAAGGGCATGACGGAGCCCTTGGTCTGGACAGGATTTATTGTGATTAGGCAAGCTTTATGCCAGTCACCATTATTATCAGGAATTTTGTGGGTCAGGAACCAAAAGGAGATTGACCATATGGACGTGAACCTAATGGATTTGTGTTTTAATAAACAGGGCAGGATGACATAAAACCAAACTTTGTAGTTGTTGTTGTAAAAAAAGTACAAAGAAACCTCATGATAAAGTATCTCATGTTGGCTCATAAGGCTCAGCAAAACAAGAGGAGTCATAAAAAATGCATGTTGGGGTTCAGAGGTGGAAGGGAGATTCAGGCTGAAAAGGCATCAAACCAAGAGCCAGCATGTCAGGTCTATGTCAGTACAGTAATGATGGGTCCCAGCTGTAAAACCTGCCTGTCTAGGACTGTGGAAAATGTGTGTGTGACATTGCTTTTGCAAACTCTCTACTAATCTGATCCTGGTTAGTCCTGGACCTGAAAAACACCAGATTAAGAAAGCAGCACTAGAGTGTTTCTGCTGGTCATCTGTGCACTCTGGGTACCAGCACCTAACCCTGTATAATGAATCATCAGCATTATAACAGCAATGGCAGTTTAAATGAACCCTGTTCACAACTGCTTCCCTCATTGCCAAAAAGTACTTCTGCCTCACTTAAGCCTATCCAGCTACTTTTTGTGGTCACACTGTAAATCATGTAAAGAAAAAGATAAACTTTCAAACCCAAAATCTTTTTAACTTACTTATTGTTTCCACAAAGCAGAAGGTTGAATTGGTTCAGACAAGAAGCTATATGGAAAGGGAGTAAGTGATGCAAGAGGACTGAAAAATTTCTTTATCACCAAAGAAAGTAGAGTCTGGATGCAGAATTAACCCAGCAAGTACCTGCCACCTGCAGCTATCCAGGAGCAGGGCAAGCAAGGGTAGATCTGTCACATATATGAGAGAGATGCAAGGAGCTAATAAAGCCAAAGCAATAGTTTCTTTCTCCTCCAGTCTCTGAAGGTGAGAGGTGAAGGTTCAGCACTTTGCCTTGTGCCCTTTCATTTTCCTCTCTTTTGTTTATGTCTCTTAGCTTTTCTTTAAGGCTGATGACTCCAGCAGAAAGAAAGGAGTGTTTCTACTCTCATAATCACCAATTGCTTTGCTGTAATAGAAAAGCATTAATACACAAAAGATCAATTCCATACAGAAACTGGGGAGACACAGTTTACTCCCCATACTTTTCCAATCAAATAAAAGTGAAAGTATCCACTTATCTAGTCAGCCAAACACAGAAAGTTTCCAGAACCTATATAACTGTTAGTGATGACAAAAAGGTTTCACATTATCTATCTCATCCACATTTCCTCAAAGATCAATATAGCTGAGCACATCTTCTGCATACTACCATAAGGAGACAAATATAAAACTTAGTTGCTTCAAACATATTTAGAAACCAGTTTTTAAATGGAAAAGAAGGTGAAAAAATCTTAGAAAATATCAATACAGTGTTAGAATTACATTATTTGAAACAAGGATGAATGGGATAGCACAAAGTCAAAAGGATTTACTCAGCAACTTTCCAGAGGTAATAAATGATCTTTGTTAAAACATGGTTGGCACAATGCATTTTACTAACATGTAAAGTGTTTCAATTTGGTAATTTGAAAATGTCAATGCTGAAATTCCTCAAATGGCTTTGCAGTGAGGGGAGGGAATATTAACACCTCATACGAGCTTCACATTGCTAACTTCAGGCAAGTTCAAGCCTCTTGAAGAGCCATAGCTACTTAGCAGAATTGGGATTTCAATGGGTTGCAGTAAGATTTCTGCTGATACCCTGCAAGGTGGATTGGTAGAGGTTTAGGACTGGAACTTCTACAGTCTTTTTTTAAAAGCTCTTTTGAGCTCAGGTGAAATATCTGGTGGCAGAGGAACAGACCTCTAAACAAATAGATTTGGAGGCTTCAGGTGCCACTCACCTCTCTGGAAATGTATCTCTTGTTTCCTGGGTCTCAGCTCTTTCCTCTGCACACAGGGATAGTAACCCATCCCTACCATACTGTGGGTTCTGTGAGGTAGCTGATACCTGTGATTTATTATAGTAGCACAGCAGATACTGCTTTTAGTTCCTGTGCAGTCCTGAACTTCCACGTCTATTCCACAGTGCTAGTTTCTCTTTTTTTCTTCCTCATATTTAATGATTCTTGGGCCTATGTTCATTCACTGCTTTCAAGGTCGTTGTTATAACCTTGATTTGTATTATGAAGTATTTTCTTAGTCTTGCAGTGTTCAGTCCCTACTGATGAGTTTAACAGGTGTGCTATGCAGGAAGTATCTCCAGATTGTTTCTGTCTTTACAAGCTAGGTTGATTACTATATCCTCCATGACACACAGCTCAGTTCTGGTTTGGCCAAGTAGAGAGTTTGGGGTATACTAAAGTATGTAGGACAGCAAGAAAGCCTGTCCCACAGAGAGGCACCAAACTATGCCATGACATGTTCTGGCTTTCTCATGAGTAAGCACATGATGTTGCTCCATTGAAAAATCCTTGGTCATTCTTCCCAGCTTACCAAAATAGTGGGGGAGTGCTTTATAACCTCTGAAATAAATGAATTACTTGAAATAACATGTGCAGCAACATGGATCTTTAAGAATTTAATGTGTCATTGTTTAAGCTACAAAGTGAGTGGCCTCTATATTTATGGATGCCCTACTTCTATGATAATGGAGTGATGAGTTAGAAGAGTAAAATATTGTCTATTAACAGAAGAAAATAATTCTTCAGCTATAGTGCCTTTATCTTCATGGCACGGTATGAAAATAACCAATAATATGATTCCTTTATCTTAGAAAGTGAGTTTCAGTAAAGCCAAATGAGGTGTTGGATCCATTTCTGTTGCTCTCAGTTTCATTTTGTTTTTTACAGGTTAAATGTGTCTTACTCCAGGGATAACCCCATTCTGGACTTTAAACAACAGAGGAGAAACTGAATCCTTATCTTGTTTGTACAACAACCAGCGCTGCTGTAGTAAAACTAGTTAGTAATGGTGGCAAGCATTCTCAGGAGCACTCATGCAGTCCAGAACCTCTCAACAAAGAGTGAAATATTAAATCCGAAACTTTTTAATCAACTTTGACTCATCAAAGCAGAAACCCTTTATGACAAGTGAATATAGATTACACTGCAATATACAGAAAATGTTTGAAAAGTTTCAGACCAGGGAGCTACCAGGGGTTTGCCATTGCTTTTCATTTCAGTTTGTGAATTCATGGTTACAGAGAACTGAAGAAGAAAGAAAAACTTGGAAAAGAATTTAGAATTATCTACATGAAACTCTGTCTCCTGACCAACATGTTTTAAGGGATTGGGGGTGTTCTCAGTTCAAGAAATCACTCTTAGTTTTTAACTTATTCTTCGTAGGTCTTTTTAAGCTGCATATATGCAGCATAAAGAACTGTAGTAAAATAAGGCCTCGGCTAAGTGAGCCTACAATACATTGATTTTTAAGAAGAAATCTTTGGATTCTTTTTTTTTCTTCTAGGGAAATGCACCGTTAAGCTTAGTTAAAAGGGAGAGAGGTAAACCAAGTCCTGGGTTGTCTTTAATGCAGTTTTCTGAAGATGGCTTTATAAAACTGGGAAGGGAAAAGACATTTTAAAGTGATTTGCAAGAAGAATATATACCTCTATAGAGAAACCTTCATTTGGGTCATTTGGATTTCTCTCTTTTCCCTGGAAGCAGCTAGTCAAAACTGTCTGTATGCAACAGAAAGATAAAAATTTCAATTAGGTTGAGTGCTGTCATAAGCAGACTACATGAGAAGGTTTGAGATAATATGCATTACATATTGATGTCTATCAGCCCTGAGAACATAGCCATGTTTTATTCCATGCCCCTTTTGTAGGTTTGGCAGCAGTGGCACCCAATAAAGGCCTAATCATATTAATTTATGCCCTTATCAATTATGCATTCAGATTCCCCCGATAGCTTGTCAGTTTTTATTCACTATTTTCTGAAAAATACGCCTATTACAGTTACTGAGCAAATAGGAGGACTGTCAGAAACTGAGATTTAAAGAATATTACTTAAAAGGGGTGGGTTTCTTTAATTTATAAATCTTGTATTATATGTCATGCATTTGTTAGTTTTAAAAGAGGTGACTGCAGGGACAGATGTCACATTAAGGACTTTCTGAAGACAAGGGGAGAAGTCTCCTTAAGAAAGCTCTGTGTTTTATTCAACTTTTCTTGAAAGCAAAGTGTCCTGTGGTCTGTAGATGTTGTAAAAATGTATCAGCTTTTTTAGTTTAATGTGAATTTTACTTTGTGTCTCTCAAATGATGTGTGCCAACGAAGAACTTAACAAAAGTCTTCCGCTTGTAAACTGATTTCTATACGGAAAACAGTATCGAAATCAGCAACGTGTTAGTGTCTCTGTGCTCTACATTCAGTGCCCATCTTTGGGGTCACCATAAGTGGCAGCAAGACAGATAAATAGATGTAGTGTGTGAAGTATATAAGTTGCCCAGTGCAGCAATATCTGCAAGGGAGATGTTGAGTAGCCTGTGCTAGCAACTTAAAAATTGCTTTGATGTCTCTGTGACAAGTCTAGCCTAGCTTATTCATACATGCTGTACAGTTTGAATGTCCTGTAAGACTGCTTTGTTTAGGGGTATATATGCTCTTTAGAGGCAAAACTCCCAGATTTCCCCACCTACCACCCTTTGGTTTGCGTTGCTGGCCAGTCTCAGAGATGACAGAACTCATTCCTATGGGACTAACCTGGACAATACAAACTGCAGGGCAGGGCAGTGTTTTCCAGCCAGGAATGGACATTCAGATGAGATGATGGTAGAGCTGGTCTAGAGACAGGGCAGACTATTAGTCCTTTCCTGTCAAACCTGTAAAGAGGACTAAGGTTTATCCCCAGAAGGAGGTCCTCTCTGGATCACAGCCCACTCAAAGCCAGACCACTTGACTTGTTTTCTCAGGTTTACTATAGTGCCAAAAGAAATATATGTAATGAAAAAAAACAAACAAACAAAACCCACCAAAAGCCAAGACTGATCTCTGCTCTAATTGTTCCCATCCTCATCTCTTGATAGTTGAAACCTGACAGCTCTTCTCTCACCAGCTTCCTACCAGTAACCACTGCTCGAGAAAGTCCCTCTTTTCCATCTGCTGCCTGCATCTCCCTCACTCCAAGAACATGCCCTGCTCTTCCTCATTCACTTTCAGCCTCTCCCTCCCGCTTCTAGAGCAGTTAACCTGATTTCACATCCTATTATAACACTGTGCTGTCAGGCTTTCCCTCACCCTTCTTTTAAGAGTGTGTTTTGTCAAGAAGGATCTAAGTGTGGAAAAATACTTTAGAAAAGGCAAAAAAAAAAAAAAAAGGAAAAGAAGGAACAAAATCTCAGAAGCGCTAATGCTGGCAGTCTGTCATGGGTTCAGCAGTAGCAGTCATTTTTCTCCTTCTCATTGGCTGGTGCAGTGCTGTGGTTTTGACTTTCAGCCTGGGAACAGTGCTGATAACACCCATGTTTTCAGTTACTGCTTAGAATGTTTTGGTCTGGCCAAGAACTTTCTGAGCCTCATTCTCTGCCAGGGAGGAGAGGAATCCCAGAGGAGGCAGAGACAGGACACCTGACCCAAACTGACAAAAGAGGTATTCCATACCACAGCACATCATGCCCAGGATGTGAAAACAGAGAGCAGAGATCCAGAAGGGTGGGGGTGCATTGCTTGGTCGGACTGAGTGTAGGTGTTGAGCAATTGTATTCTTTTCCCTTGTATTTCTCTTATTATTATTATTGGTGGTAGCAGTAGTGGTTTGTGTTATACCTTAGTTACTAAACTGTTCTTATCTCAACTGTGGGAGTTGCATTCTTTCGATTCTCCTCCCCATCCCCCCGGGGCCTGGGGGGAAGAAAGAGGGGGAAGTGAGTGAACAAACTGCGTGGCTGAGTGGCTTAAACCATGACACAGGCCCAGAGACTCCATTAAAGGTCTGGAGCCTCTCATTTCTGTCCTCGCTGCAGATGAGCTCAGTGTAGCCAATGTACAATGGGCTCCCTACCCAGTCTCTGTCTTCGGAGGGTTTTCCCAGGACTACTTCTCCCCTGCTGGAAAGTTCAGCAGAATAAGCATCATCCTTTTAGCGTGATCCAGTCCTGGGGAGCCCCCAGAGCACATCATGATGTTCTGCAGAAAGCCATCTTCAGTTCCTGACAGGAAAGGAAGGTCTGAATGAAGAGAACCATATTTGACATTTGTGTTTTCACATTATATAGGAAATACAAACCCTCAGGACTAGCCTTGGCAAAGTTCTCCCTAGCTTCAATACAGGTGGCTAACTGAGGCCTAAAGACTTTGTTTTCTTCACCTACCCATGAGCACATGCTGCTTTTCAGCTCTGCCCAGCCACTTCAATAATCAATGAAGGCTGAAATCTTGCCTATTAAGCAAATTTGTTCTTTCTCCTTTACAAATTCAACGACCCTTGCTCCAGCTTCACAATAGGTTGTACCTTCCCTTTCCTCTGGCTCTTTGAAGATGTTGCTCTTTGTTCAGTGAATTTGCCCAGATCCAGGAACATGTACAACATCACCTAAATCATTCCAGTGTTTATATTAGCCTGATGGTGTTAATGAGGTTTTGCTATGTTACAGCATTTAAAGTCTTTATAGTATCTTAAACATATTGTATCTTAAAATATCCCCTTTGGGTATGTAAGTATTATCCAAATCATATAAATGGAGAAGTAAAAACAAATGTTTAGGTATTTGCCTAAAGCCATGTAATAAGTCAGTGTCAGAGCTAAGAGTCAAACCCACCTACTTGTGGTGAGTCAGCCCATGCTTGCATGATTTGGTGTGTTCCTACTATGGAAATCAGCCTATTCACTGCACATAGTACTCATTTAAATAATTTCGTAAACTGGCTCTAGAAGTTGCCTTCCCTTTAATAATAACTTTACCAGAAATGCTTTTGCTTGCCTAGCTCCGTGTTTTTCATATACAGGGAGGGGAGACCATGTAACAGTCTTCCAATACCTAAAGAGGGCCTACGGGAAATCTGGAGAGGGACTTTGTACAAGGGCTTGTAGTGACAGGACAAGGAGGAATGATTTAAATTGAAAGAGGGGAGATCAAGGTTAGATATTGGGAAGAAATTCCTCCCTGTGAGGATGGTGAGGCACTGGCACTGGCTGCCCAGAGAAGCTGCTGCTGCCCCATTCCTGGCTGTGTTTAAGGCCAGGTTGGATGGAGCTTGAAGCAATGGAAGCAATGGAAGTTGTCCCTGCCCATGGCAGGAGATTGGAACTAGGTGATATTTAAGGTCCCTTCCAACCCAAACCATTCTATGATCAATATAGAGACTAGCATACGGAATGTAAAGCTTGCATTGTTGCTGTTTTTTCTGTGTTTTGGTTTGGTTTCTCCTTAAAAAGGGCAGAAATCAAGTGGAAGAAGAGGGGATTGTCTTCCTAAAGTGCTGGGAAGATTTCCTGTGCCTGCCCTTGAAATTAAAGACTCTGGACAACCATTTACCTCATGGGGATGAAGAGTTCATACTCCATGATTTTTTTTTCTCTACCTTTTAAGGATTCAGCAAGACTTTTAGGGAAGGAAGTGTGCATGTGAAAGGGAGAAGAACATAGAGGTAGCAAATATGTTTGAGATCATTTATGCTGGGAGTAGGCAATCCAAAAAGTGATGAAATAGTGAAGTGACAAGACCTGGCCTGAACATCTAAAACTTTGAAGATGTTTGGCAGGGAAAATTAAAACAATTAAAGAGTGCCTCTGGGAAGCTTTACCTTGCATGACCAGAACTTCAACACAACATCTTGGTGCACTGAATGCTTTTACAGGGGTAATACTCATTTGAATATGAATGGGTTTGCCAGTATCTAAGTCATCTGCAGGATTTTAGTCTGCACTTGGTTTAGGTGCATTTCTGTATCACCTTTTGTCTCCTGAGATCTTGTGGTGATGCACACTTCAGCCTGACACTCTACAATTGCCTCAGTTCCTGTTTTGCAGTATTTCAAGGTTGGTTTAGTGGAGCGGAGGATCTTCTCTTCTACACCAGCTTTCTCAAACTTTGTCATTTAAAACTGGACTGCCTGGGGGCTATTGGTTGGTGTTTAATAATGTCTTAGCAGCTTTCTCTTCATCATTACAGTAGATTTTTATACTTCAGTATATGCAGTTCTTAGGTATTTCACTTGACCAGCAGTCTGAGGATTATAGAATAACACTCACAAAACCAAAAAATTGGTACATCTTTTTAATTTCAGAGTCAAAGGCACAGAAACAGCTACTGGATTCTGCTGAGATATATTTTCCCCCTTCCTAAAAAAAAAGTGTGAATCCAACCAGTAGCATAAAAGGACCTACAAAAAGTAGAAATTAAGTCAGCTAATGAATGAATTAATCTGTTTGGAAAACAAAGCTGATAATAATGTACTTGGGAGATAAAGATAAAATGCAGTTCTTGGATGGGGAAAAACGAAACACTGAGACCTCTTCAGATAGCTTCTCTTCACTGAGCAGTAATCCATGGAGGGGAAAGGAGCTTATTTGAGAGGCATCTGAAGAAATGCATGGTGAGAAAGCAAAGCAATAGTGCCTCTGCATCTGATTTTGGAGTTGAGACAGTATTATACTTCTTTCATCACCTAAACACTTCCAGCACGAGGCACTAATAAAATCAGAGATACTGATGTGTGATACTGCAGTGACTGATCATTTTGGCTCATTTTAAGCTCACACCTTAAGAAGAAAAGCATCTGAGGAGGGGTTTAGAGACTGCAAACTTCAGATTGGAAATACATTTAGTTTTGTTTCTGGCTGATGTGCACCTCCACACATCATAGAATCATAGCATAGCTTGTGCTGGAAGACACCTCCAAAGCTCATCTAGTCCAACCCCTCTGCAATAAGCAGGGACATCTTCAACTAGATCAGGTTCCTTGGAACAGGCTGGCAGTCAGCTGGTTTTCCACATCACTTTTGGATTTAGGTGATCATGAGTGCCTGCCAGGCAGAATCAGCAACATATTTACAATTGATTGCTTTTCTATTGCAAAAATGGTGGTTTTTAGAAATGGAGATGCAGATGAAAAGATCTATTTCTAGTCTACTTTCCATCCCTTTGAAAAATAAAAGCAATAATTAGGGGGGAAGCAGGAATGGGAGTTCCTCTGCACAGGTTTTGTCTGACAGGAAAGAACAAACACAGGTACTGCCATGTTCTGCTATTGTCTAAATTTTTAATTTCATACAGTTGTTTTAGAGGCCATTCTTCCAAACCTGAATTACTTGAGGGGAATACTCACAATTCACAAAGCAAAAAATAAAAAGAACTGATTAGAAAATTAGCTGTTAGGAGAATCTGGAAATTCTAAATATTTTCCAAAATATAAGGAATTACAGAAAGTTGCTAAGAATCTACAAGCATCTGAAAACATGAATTGCTGAAGGTTTGAAAAATAACACAGCTTGGTATCAGAGTGACAAAATTATGTTAAATCAAAAGAGCGCATAGAAGTCTGTATTTCCTGCAACTCAACCCAAAATGCGCTTGAATGGTGAGATTGTTTCAAATATGAAATAATTCCTCAAAGAATTGGAGAAATTATATGGATTGCAGCACTTCTAAGAAAAGAAGTAGACTACCAAAATGAAGTATATTAAAGATAGTGAATGTACTGTTCCTCATCTTTACACATTGACCTTGTTTCTGTGTTCAGAAACCCTATATAGAGTTGTTGAGTTTGTCAATAAACTAATCCAGCCATCAATAAAGCACCTTCTTGTTTATTAATATGTGATTAAAAATGTATATGATAAAAAGATATTGATTGAGCAGAGTTTGGGTGACAAGAACAATTATAGCTTCAAGCCTAATCAGTACATGAGCTCTTTAGCCCAGTGAAAGTCAATAGTCTATTTCTGAACAATTGCACATTTATTTTAAATAAAGAATTTGGGATTTGCTAGTGCTCTTGTTTTCTCTTCATGATTTAAACGTGGACACAAAACCAGAAAGAGAACAGCCACAAAATAAATCACCCAATGTAATTCCACTTTATGCTCCTTGTATGATAAAGTTGTAAATACACAGCAAATAGGATTTGTTCAAGTTGCTAGCTACAAATACATTAAGCTTGGAATAAGTATCTCTATTCTGTATTGTAACACAACAATGCTAGTTGTATTGATAGTTGTCTTAATTACTAAGGTCTTAATCATATTTCTACAATGTCCTAATTTACTTATATACTTATGTTGCTGTTATTTTAAGCTAAAATCATAATTTTATTGCATTCAAAGTACTCAATCTTGATTTTGTTAAAGCAGTTTCTTAATAAGAAATTATAATCAAAAGCCATTTAATTCCTCCTTAAGTGATTCTTAGCTTTTACAAACTTTTCTCACAGCTCACTTCACTCCCACTCCAAAGCAATATAATAATATTACACGGATCTAAAGTCAAGAGCAGCACAGAAAAGTTTCTACTGGGTGCATCTTTAAATACCAAAGTACTCTAGTATATTGTGCATCCAGTAGAAACTGGGAGCAGGTGAATGGTCAGACATTCCTGAGCAAGAACACAGGGTCACTGGCTTGTTCCCACAGCGTTAAAAATTAACTGTGGGCCAGAAGCAAGCAACATCGTATGTCTGGGTTATCCACAACCAGAACTTTCAGCAGGTTTAGCACTGGTTTGTTGTATCAGCATTCGAGATTCAGTTAAATCGATGGTACTCCCCAAAGTGTTTGCAAGTTGTAAATCTTTAAGTGCCAGATCAGGAAGCTTCTTATCTACCCCATACATATTATGTACATCAAACAGTTATAGTGAGTAGCATTTCCAGATATTTTTCCTACCTGCTAATCATGTAATCTTCTTAATTCCTTTGTGGCATAAAGTGATGAAGAATTCAGTAATAAACTCTTTTGCACTGAAGCTAACACAATGCCATCATTTATTCTTCTCAATGTGTTTGGTTTATGTGAACATAAAATTCACCTTGGTGTCAACTGCTGCCATAGAAGTTTGTTGTTTAACAAGGAGGAATAAATGAACTTAAAGAGAAATCTGTGTGCTCACACAGCCCTGAAAGCTTTAGCTTCTTTGAAATCAATGTTGACTATAAACACTATAATCTGTGTATCTTCATATTAACATGTAGGTTCTGCTCCAACAGCAAGTGAAACCTTTTTTCCCCTGACTGAAGCCAGAATCACCTTTTGACCCTTAGAAACCAGAGTAAGTCCTCCAGAAGGCAATTTCCACTTGATTTTATGATGTAGTTCCAACATCTTTCCTGATTTTCCTGATTCTGGCTAATGCAGGAGGTGGCACACTGGTGTAGGTTGACTATTGGTATCTAGATGGTACCTCCTGGTCAAAAAGTAGTTTTCTTTGGGGAAGGAAAAAACAACTCTGTAGCTACAGAGTGAAGTTTAGGGAAGTCAGCCCTAGCAGCCTGCAGAGCTTACAGGCCTGAACATCTCCACAGGAAGAACCAAGTACAGTACAAAAGATCTGAATCTCTTTTTATCTATGCCACTGATAAGCCTGAGCAATTCCCAATACATTCTAATCTGAAGAAAGAGTTGGGTTTGATATCCGTCTGTTTCAAGATAAATGAGATTTTCTAAATCAAGGCTGAGGAAGGTATAAATATGCAGGAAAGAAAAATTATTCTGGAAGAGAGAATTCCACCGCACTTTCAGATTAATAGGTGTAGCCCTCCCACCAAACAGTACAAAAGAGACTCTGGGAGACAAGTTTTTTAGCCTAAAACTCTGGTTTTCTGAATTAAAACTTACCCATCTGCTTATCTTCAAACAGATTCTGAATACAGCATTGCTGATAATATGCTTTGTTTCAGCCCATTACTTGATTTGGTTACATGTTTAAAAATATTGGTACACTTAAGAATGTTGGCACATTTATGACTCTAATTAAATACGTATACTGTAGATCTTTATTCTTTCACTAAATAAAACAGGAATTTAATTAATTTTAGATTTATTTTTTTAATGCTCTTCTTCAGCTTGTTGAAACTCCAGCATTGACAATTCTCAATATTCAGGAAAAGCTTATCTGCATTTTGAGAAAGCAAATAGCCAAGGTGTGCTGATTTATTAGGAAGGTGAATTGAAACAAGTGTGGTACTACCCAAAAAATTACATATTTTTCAGGTGTAACTAATAGTAATAAAATCATTAAAATAGGTTAGTGTTGAGGGTTTGTATGATGGCTGGGAAGTAACTTCTGCCTTTATTCATTTCAGCACCCTTATTTATCAGTGTGTTTGATCTTCACATGCAATTCTACACCCTTGATCACCATCACTCATTTTGTTCATCCAGAAGATGGAGGCTCCTAAGCTTTCTACACTGTTGTCCTTACTCATATATGTGAAACAGGACAAAATATTAGTATGTCTGTTGCAATGAAAGCATTCAACATCTGTTTTTGCAATAGTTTCCACCCAATAGTGAGAGTTCAAATATACAGAATTTTCACTTTAATTATTATCAGGACATTTTATCATTGTAGATATGTATTTTAAAAACCACTCTGGATTTTGAAGGGAGAGCTAAACTAACCTGCAAACTTAGTGAGAGTCACAAACTACAGCTGCCAGATCTCAAGCACTTACCACTTCTCTGCTATGTGTCACAACAAAGCCTGTATATGCTATTCATTCATATAAAGGTGAAGTAACCCTGACAAAAAAAAGCCCTGAGGAAAAAGCAAAACAAAACAAAACACCCCACGAAAGTAATTTAAACACTAACTAGTCTATATTTCTTGTCAAGTTGAACTCAGTGAATGGCAGGCACTCAGCTGCCTGTAGGGAGGCTAACTCTTCTTTGGGCCACGTTAGATGCCTAACTCCTGTTTACGCCTTTGCAAACCTTCCTTGGGAATGGACTGCTGAGGCCACATGGCAGGTCCAGAATATCTTCATCATCTTAAGTTTGTTTTCCCAGAAAACACTGCCTTTCACCTTCTATCAATGGGTGGTACGGGTGAGTGAGCCATGAGGTTTTGAATGAGTATGATAAAGATGGACCAGCCACTGCTGCTAGGAAGAAGCATCCTCATGCCCAGAAAATGAGAATAAACTTTTTATTCTACTCCTCTCTCTAAATTTATGCTAGGAGCGTCCAAGCCACTTATATCATCAGTGTATTTATCAAACCTTTGCCTGTGAACATGCATCTATGAAATACTGCAATGCTACTGCAGTCTTAACCTTATGTTCAAACTACTTATTGTGACCCCTACTGTTGTTTTGGAGCCTTTGAGCTACATAGAGATACAGTCAGATTACTGTACATCAAAGTAGGCACATGTCTTTATGCAGTGATACATATACTCATTATTGAGATATACCCACCTCAGGGGTGGGATGATACAAGATTATCATTAAAAGCAATAGTAAAGCTTTGTTGATACACTGAGAAAGGATTTTATATATATATACACACACACGTATTTTAGTATTGGCTATGGTGAGAGGAATCTAGCTCTGCAAGGAGGCTGATAATGGAGGATATATAAATACACCAGTGAATATACTGTTTTCCATCAACATGACTTTTGCACTACATCTTGAAATTGTTTTGGTTTTATTAATGTTGTTTAATAGAGATGTGAATGTCACACCTAAATATTTTGTCTCTGATACAAAAACATTTTCTGTTATCTGGGTCAAAATCAATTCCTGAGCAGCCAGATGGCCACCCTTGCATTGCATAATTGAGATTATATTAGTTGTTCTGTCTTCTATATTGGTATAAAAATGATGGACTTGGAAGCATATGTTGCTTTGTTACTAAATCCAAGTGCAGTACCTAATACCAATGCAAAAAGACAGGCTCCCTTTTCTCAGCAGGTCAGTTTTGTTATGCTTGGTTTTCCAATAAGCTCTTTCTTTTATACACTGGGTACTTCACATACTTGAGTTCTCTAGAAAGCATTAAGCAGTTTTTAATGGTTCACTCAAGCCCGTGGCTTGTTAGAGAAGCAGAGTTAGGCTATGGTGGTGAAAGCGATGCTGAAAAGGTCCTTGCTCAGAGGAAACAGCACTTTATTTGTTACAAGTTACTACTCAAAATGATGGTGACTGCTGAGTGCATCAGGACTCCTGAAGCTGTTTTGTACTTTGCTCTCATACAGTCTCCGTGTTACTAAGAAAACTGGATCAGTTTTCCTTTTTTACATTTGCATTTACATAATCCCCTTTGTTCAAGTGACTACAGGTACAGTGGTTATTTCTGGGCAAAAAAAAAACCATCCTGATGCTGAACTGCAGGTTAGATAATCTTAAGACCCTTTCCAACCCTAACCATTCTATGATTCTACGAGGACCTGCTGTAGGGTAAAGTAGGAGGAGCAAATTATTGTCTCACTTGTTGTCTTGATCAGTGAATTTTAATCCATGGCTAAGCAGACAGTTAATTTGGCCATTTCAGAAAGCGCACTGACTGCTTGAATCCTGGCAAAAGATTCTCCAGCTGAGGACAGGACCACATGCCTGATAATGTACTTCCTATCTCTATGACTAAAAGGGAGAGCGATTCTGGAGCCTTTTAGTTTGTAACACAGAAAACAGAACTTCATAATTTTAAGAGTAGGGGTTTTTTCTGTTGCTTGGTCAAATCCAGCCCCATGTAGGCAACCTGGGTTCTTAACAATAAACCCATCCACCAGAAATCATTTGAAAGTGTTGGTCTAGTCCCACTGGATAGGTGCCAGTGTTACCAATGAAATAAGCTATTAAATATGTGCTACTTGACAACCAAAAAGTCAGAGGATATTTCAACGCTCCAGTTTGGTCACTGTTTTGCTATTATGCTTAATTTTGGTCGGACAGAGATGTTACCTAATGAGCAGATGGGCTAAAATACTTCCTAAAAGCTACTAACCTACTACCTTTCGTAAGTACTCAACTCATTAAATATAAAAACATCTGTTAAAATAAGTGAGCTATTACCAATATTCCTACATTTGCAGTGAGACTGACTGACATGAAAAATCAAAGAATGAAAATCGATAAGGAACCAATGGAAAACCCTATATTTTAAGGAAAATTAAGAACAGCAACAAATTAGGTAGGAGATAAATCTTGTAATCATATAATATTACACGCACACACAAACACACACTCAAATTAAGAGAGCATTATAGGCTCTATAAACATTTAAAGCCAGTAGGAAGCAAGAGAATGAAAGCTAATCACGCTGCTCAATACCAATCCCTTGTGCAGATGCACATACAGCCTTTAATTACACCATCTTGTACTTGGAGAGATGATGAAGAATTTTCCAGGAAAAACTGTTTTCTTCAAAAGTCAGACTATGTAATAGGAAAATGTTAGTTCTGAAGGAACTGGAAGGATTTTAGAAAATGAAGGGAAAGATTCTGTGCAGTTACCAAAAGGCAAGTCTCTGGTGTACACCTGAAATGGAGGTATCCCAGATACAATCACCAATAAAGACATGCACTTTGGTCTCTTCTGGGTCAGCACCTTATTTCCATGTTCTCTGACACCATGGGCTTGTCTCTCTCCTTTTTTATCTCCCTTTTAATGAATAACTTTACAAAGCCTTTGTTTCATCTGCTCCTGTGCAATGGTATATGAATGCAATTTGACAGGGCAGTGGGACTTTTCTGCTTGATGTTCTTCACAAGTACTCCTTTGGCATTCAGAGTAGTATGTGAGCAAAGCTTTCTTCAAGTGTTAGTACTCACTGTCAAGCTTACTTTTATGGGACTCTAAGTTTTATTTGTGGCACACAAATCCTAATCTGAACCCAACATTGTTGTTCTTTTGCTGTTCCTCTCCCCACCAAGCTTAGCAAACATCTTTTACAACTTGAAATTTAAGAGATAGGACCATCCTATCCTGCTTTATAAATCTTTATTCCAAATAAATAGGTTAAATTAAAAAGTGCTGCTAATTTTGGGTATCCAATTCGAGATACTGTCTACTTGATTTTTCACTCTGCTTCACTTGGTATAGTCAATGCACAGCCTCGTGGATTTTATCTGAGGTAGTGAGTGATTCACTTCCGCCTACCAGACCCGAAAACATCAAGATGGGTCTGTAATACGAAAATCTCAGTTAACCATTACCTCATGAGGCAACTTTCCCCAATTATAGAAGCCTTGAGATAAAAGGGGGATGGAAGCAAACTCCACAGGCAAATCCAGCCTTGCTGCAAAGCTGTGCTCTCTCTTCCCACAACTCTCTACCTCATACATGAACCACGCCCAATTCTGTGACAAATTAGACAGGAATCTAGTGAATAAAAATTACAGAGTTCTTACGTGTCCCCAGGGTTAGCGTACCTTGTGAGGTTTCATTTCTGCTTCAGGAAATTTGTGGAATAAAATCTGTGTGGCCATGTATGGAGACCAAATCCAGGTGTTCTGAAACCTCCAGCTTAGTTGTTTCCCCAACATCCCAGTGCCTGATGTTGTGGCTAGCGAGGTATATATAATGTTTTCTCAGTTCAGAGGTGACACACAGAAAAAAATCATTTAAAAAATATTTTGGATCAGCTTGGAAATACTTCACTTAATTCTTTCCAAGCATTCAAAAGCAGCCTCTGTACCAAATAAAAAGCAATAACGATGTAGCTGAACTGCATCAGATAAAAACAGTGAAATAAAATATTTTGACTTTCAGAATTCCTAACATGTTCCATATGAAATTCAGCTCAACTACTTCGGACATCCTGCAATTATTCACCCTTGCTCTTGGTTGACAATGTTAGTCAGTTTTACCATCCCTGCCCTCCTACCTCCCCTCCAGGCTCTTCAACTGAACGGTTCATCTCTGCTTCTCTGCACAACCTCTGTGTCTCCTTACCTAACCAGTCTCAGGCTCCTGCCTCCAAACATCAGTCCCAGTTCTTTCTTGGCTGCTTCTACCGCCTGCTCTGTCACATTGCTTTTTTCTCCCTGTTGTATTCATGCAGAGACCTTTCTTCTTGACACAACCTTCAAATTGGTCAGAGCTTGAAAGAAAGAAGATTCCTACCTCTGATTCTGCGTCAAAGCTCGGGCTCATGGGGAAAATTTGGAGATGGGGATTAAAGGTGAAAGCTGGTCTTACCACTTAAGGTTCTGTTTGCAGAGAGGGTCAATCTTTAGCAATTCCTTTCTTCTGCTAGAATAAAAGAAGTCATTACTGAAAGTGTGCTCATGACAGAATGTCCAATATTCACAAGCTAGCCACATCTGGATAAATTTTCAGCAGAGAGGAAAAGGCACATCTTAAATACAATAAAAGGTCACATTTTGAGTCTGTGCTTCAAAGCCTGAGGGCAGCAGAGCATTTCAAAGGGAAAAAAAAGTTTCCATTTTAGTATGAGCAAAACTGTTTATTTTTCCATAACCTTGTTCTTGGAAATGGACAAATTGTTTTGGCAGGTATTTTCAAAATAATCTGCCCAGTACAGAGGGGATATCAGTTTTCAGCCTGAGTGATGATGTTTTTTCTAAAGCTACATGCCACCGAAAATATGGTCTCTGCTGAGAAGTGTTTGCCAACCCAATACAGGGAATGGCAGCATATCCACCTCAGAATATGGTCACAAGTTATGTCCTCTGAGGACTTCTGATTTTCTTTCAAACATCAAATAGCTTCATGGAGAGGCAATAGGGACAATGGCTGTGATTTCCCTATTTTAGAGGCCAAGCAACTAAAACAGGAGGAAAGGAGAAAAAATCAGGGATGTAATCCGAACATTCTGATCTGATTCTTAGTCCCCCTTTATGGACCCACTCCTGAGGGATGTTATTTGTGAGATGGTCTTCCAGTCTGGAGTGTTGGGGGTATTTTTTGACCCTGCACAGATACACATCAGAGGTAACATCGCTTACATTCTTTCTGTGATTTAACTCCCTGTAATCAAGTTTTGGAGGCAGCAGGAATCTGCAAATCATAGTTTAATACCACTAAGAACAAGCAGCCTCCTGAGTTCAGCTTGTATGAGAATAAAAGCATACAAATCCCTTATTTCTGAGGCCCCTACTTCAATGCCCTGTGGAAGAGAGAAGTGTGAGGGCTAGAGATGTGGCAGGGACCAGTGGGGCGATGGCCACGCCTTGTTGCTCCAAGTACCCAAGCGGGGGTGAAGCCCAGCAGCGGTACAAGCTGGAGACACCAGAGGCCTGAGGTGGACAAGCTGCATTAGAGTCGATGCCACTTTCTGACTCACTTAGGAGAGGAAGAAACCCAGTTAAGTGTTAACAGCAAATGATGAGATACCCCCTGCAGACTGAGAACCTCTGCTTAAAACCACTCCAGCAGCAATAACAAATTCCTCAGCTTAAACTTCGGCCCTCTTCAGAGGAAAAAGAAGGGGAAAACAAAAGAGAGAGAATTGCCAAATCAAACTGCTGACTCCTATTTTCTTATCAAAACACCACAGTATACATCTTAACAGCCTGAAGTAAATCAAATGTGGGACCAGCTGGAGCTGGCCAGCTCTTGACCCTCCCTTGATATCAGGTGTGTGCACTCTGGCAGATTAATTTATGATTTCAAGTAACTCAGAGCCCCTAAAACTTTCAGTGCAGCTGTTAAGACAAGGCTGAAGGTTTTCTTTGGAAAGCATCACTGCTAGAAGTTGGAGGTCCACAGATTGATCTGTGTCAATATATCATATGTATACATACATATATATGTATATCTGTATATATCTAAATATCTAATTTTTAAACTCACCCCTATGTGACCATGGGACAAAATGTGGAGGCATGGCCAAAGCTTGGATGCGTGCTCAGCAACTGTCAGTCTGCTTTTGCATGTAGAGCTTACTTTTGGGGTTGGAAGTAGAGGGGGAAAATGGGATTTGGAAGTGTTTATAGCCATGCATCCCTAAAGAAATCTTCCAGCTCAATAAAATAAGGGGGGAAGGTGTAGGAGTGTGTACAGAGTACATCACATTGAGAGCAGTTGTCTCAAATCTACCTGCCTCGTGCGATCTGCAGCAGCATGCTCGTGTGTGTGTGATCAATATAATCTATTGCAAAAGAAAGCCTAGGAGTTTCTGTGGGGAAAAGGCTTTAGAGAGAAGCTCTTTAATTATTACCCGTGGAGAAGTTAAAGTATAACTTGGTAGTAACATACTCCAGTCCTTGGGGTGGGGACAAGGGACAGGGGGAGTACAACACAGGCATCTAACCTGCCTGAAGTCTGTATGGGAATAAGAAAAATAGAATTAATGAAAAAGCACCAATTTAAAAAGGAAGGGGAGGGGAAAAAAAGAAGACAAACATAAAGCGTTGGTGAGGCGAAAGTAGGGAGAAAAGGAGTTGGTATTTCAGGCCGCTGACCTCTCCCTGTGCTTCACTGGGAGGAGCACTCACGTCTGAACCGGTGCTTCTAAACCCGAAAAGCTCAAATCTTCCGCCTTTCTGCCACGGCCTTTCGCTCGCACACGCCACGGAGCGGCTCCGATAACCACTCCCCGTCCTCCCCCCTCGGGGCCGCCGCCGACCGCGCAGCCCCCGCGCACTTTGCTGGAGGCTGCGTGATCGACGGGGATCAGGCTGGAGCTTCACCCCATGGCTACTTGCGCATTTTTTCCTCCTTTCC
>JAOEHY010036452.1:1308-16950 GCA_025447955.1 Psilopsiagon aurifrons
CTCCAGGAGCAGAGGGAAGAAAAAGGGGGAAGTGAGTGAACAAACTGCGTGGCTGATTTATGGCCTAAACCACGACATGCATATAACAGTAAACCCAGTACATATTTTTTTCAAATCTTGAATGGTCCTGTACAATATGGTGACAAAGAGAATATGCTGGTGGAAAAATAAACTACTAGCTTCAGGGTATTTCATGATATAAATCATGATATAGATATAAATATAAACGATATAAATATATTTCATGACATAAATCACCAAGATTTCATGTTTTTTCCCTGATCCAAATTTGAACAAAATTCCCAAATTTTAAATTTCTCACAGAACGTAAAATTCCAATTCATAGAATCACACAGTCGTAGAATAGTTAGGGCTGGAAAGGGCCTCAAGATCACCTAGTTCAAAATTGTTTTTTCTCATTAATATAAAAGCAGTGTAATACTGAATTTTCAACAATATTTTCTCTAATACAGAGTAAACTTAAAATGGATTAAAATTATTAAATAAATTGTTTTAAATAAAATTGTAAAAGAGAAATATGTTGGCTTCTCTCTAAGAAAACTCATATGGAAGTGGTATTTTCCTCTGAAGTTACTTGAAATTAGACTAACTGCATTTTCTGACGGAATACTTCCAAATAAAATTTCTCAACCAGGACTGTGATAGGTACTTTCTCTGAACAATTCTTTCCATATTTTGGTTTATTTTGCTTGGTCTTTTTTTTTTTTTTTTTTTTCCTGAAACTACAAAAAAATAGGAATGATCATTCATCCTCAGGAGGATATTAAATTAAATTGACAGCACTGATACTGCCAGTCATGTTGAAATAATTAGCAATTCCAAGGCTATTAATGGCATATTGTATCACTACTTTAGATTGGGTAAGATGAAAGTAAAAACCTTTTGGTGACTTTTGCTCCTACTAAAATTTAATTAGCCTTACTTGCTGACTTCATGGTTTATGTAACAGTACACTCCAAAATGACCTTAGAAATGGCTACTAATATAAAGGTAAAGTCTTCTTTTTTTTTCCAAAAACTAGCATAGCATAAAAATTTTTTTTTAACTATATTTGCAAAGTATGCTTATAATTGCTAACAATATAAATTTCAGCGTTAATTGTGGTACCGACTTTCAATTTAATTGAAGCAGGAATGCCTTACTTTGACAAGGTCACTTTTTAAACTGCAGCATTGCAGAGGATTTTTGATTTTTCCTTTTTGAACTAGTTTTAACTCATAAAATCATTGATAAAGAATTAAATCTTTGCCATGATATATTAATAAAGATTAAAAGTGAAAATGCCACCATTAATGGACATAAAATTTATGGATTATTATAATCTGTACTAAATCTGGAAGGCTGTACATAATTAGTGAAAAAAATGTAACCGTGGCCAATGGACATCAGTTTTCAAAAGCTATTTAGCATGAAGTGCTTAATTCTGCAAACTTAGACATATACAGTTAAATTGACTCCTGATTTTAGTGTAGTCAGAATAGCTGAATGCATGCTGTTGATTTACTTTCATAAAAGAAGCAGGGAAGACTAATCAGATTAAAAACTCTAATTCAACGATTTCAACTTCAAAATAAAGATATGACATAGCATGTTTTTCCTTCATTTCATCACACTAAATAAGATAAATATAAGAACTAATAATCAGGTACTGAAACCAAAAGGTCTCAAGAAGGAAATGAGAAGCACATTTATTTTTAACAATAAAACATTTAGCTGTTCAAACATATTATCAAGTATTAAGTGAATTTTCATCACCTCAAAAACAAATATCATCAAACTCAGTCTGACGAAGCACAGCATCTGTGGGAAGTATCTTGCAGTCTCAGAAATTAGGAAAGTAAAGCATTTTACATTAATATAAATGACTCCTTCTTAAAGTTTGTTTTGGAATGGAATCTGGAACAGACCATCAATCTGATATGTAAATGGAAGCTCAAAGATGTTTTGCTGGTTTTTGAATTAATTTTGTTCACAGCTTTCTCTTTTCATATTACTTTTGTTCATTTTGGCATTAGAAAGGAAAAAGATAAAGAACAAAGGAAAACAACTAGAAAAAAGTACAGATCAAATTGAAAACTCAGGGAGATATTTTGAATACAATTACTTTTCTGAAAATGAGGCATAAAATGACACATTTTTCAAAATGAGATTGTTTTAGCAGGATTTAAAATTAGAGTGGTAATTCAGAATTCCAATGAATGACAAAGAAAGAAACAAATTTGCTAGCTATTTTACTAGAATAAATATCATGGAGGCATTTTAAACCCTTTGGAAAGTATTTTCTTGATGTCAAAGGATGCAGTTTCTGAAAATGCACAACTAATATATGTATTTCATTATAGTCCCTCTTCCAGAAATTTAAATTAGAGAAAGAATATCTTCTTTTATTTAAGAGAAAGAATTTTCTATTGAAAGGCTGGAAATAGCAGACATCACATATTTAAAACTTACTTGGGCAAAATTTTTAGTGCTGAACCTTGTATCACATTTAGCACATCTCTGCATTTTTCTGAAGCATACATTTTGTCAGAAGCATTTATCAACAGGTTGGGAATCTTTTAAGGCAAACAAATCAGAGGACATAACCAGTTACTGATGCATATTGAAAATTGTTAAAAATATTCCTACAGGCAACTTTTGTGTTCATGATCTGAGTCATATTCTCATAGATAAACCAACTTTTTCTGATATTTTCTGTGCATTAATATATAGTTTTGGGCTAGCATCCATTAGTGTGCATATTATTGTGTGTTTTGCTCTGGACTCTGATGAGAATTGATACTCCTCCTGAGTAAAATGTGGGTGTCAGTGTTTGCCTTATCTTTATGGGATAACTATAATGATCAGAGCATATGCTGTGAAATACTGTCTACAAGCTTTTTTTATAGAATAAATAAATGTGTGGGGTTTATATTTTTATACAACTGTCCAAAATCATTTAAATATTTTTGAAGAGAACAACAGCATAAATCCCCTAAATATTCCCACAATGAGCTACACAAAAAAAAAAAAAAAAAAAGAGTCGCAAACTTTCCAAAGTATCTTAATGAGGGTTAAAGGTCACTGCTAAATAAAACTGAGAAGCAGAAAGGACCAGGATCCTGTTTCCATTTTAATGTGCCTCATGTTTATGTTTTGCTGTCGGCAGGGAAAAGGCTGAAACAATTCCACTTACAAGGAGGTTACAAACAGGCTGAATATTGCAGCTGGCTGGAAGAAAAAGTTTGTGCTCCACAGGGCTAAGGTGAATATGAGTTCACACAGAACAGACATGTTTTAAGCACAGGGCTTGTAGCTGACATTTCTGAGCAAACCCTGTTCTAAAAACTACAATCTAGGCAGTGGCCTGAATTCCAGTTTCTTTAAATCATTTCACAGACCTAAATCAATAACACTGACATTCAATTTTCATTTCTTCACCACTATTATAACTCAGATTTTACAGAAAAAGTTCAATTCTAAAGATCAGTTGTGTATGCAATTATAATAACATTAAACAGAGAAAGATCTTAAATTCAAAGATCCCTGGATTAGGAAACAATTGCTAAAACTACTCATCAAAGCAGTATGGTGAGCCCTCGCCTTTGTTTCTTCACTTCTGAATTCTGAGTCCTAAAGTAGTCCTGCTACTTTTCTGAATTTAATTTTATTAGCTTGAAACAAGTATTATGATTCTAAGGAATTCTTTTCATTGTAAAAAATGTATATAGTGCTCTGCAAAGTGCATTCAGTTCCTACTTTCTATCCAGGCAAATACATGAGTAACTGAAAGAATGTGTTGTATACTAAATTGTCAAAGTCTGTCATTAATCAGCATGTTTACCTTAAAAGCTATAACAATCACCAAAATTTCTTACATGGAATATAGGATGCTTTGGGGTATTGGAGCCTAGTAAAGAACAGTTCTTAGCTAAGGTATCACTAAACACGTTTGAAAACAGTTTCCACAATGATAGCCACCCTCAGTGATGAAACTCCAGGTATTTTGGTAAAACAGGCAATGATAATTACATTATTTGACAGGATATTCATATCCTTTTAAGATTATAACAGCATAAACTTTCCTAAACTGAGTGATATATATCAACAATAGAAGGCATTTTAGTCATCACTTTTCCATGGCCAGAAGCTATAAAGTAGATTTCTATGTGGAAGAGGTAAAATACACCACCACCCAACTAGAATTCTTGTATTTGTGACTCTGGAAATCCCATCTCCCCAAATACTCCATAACTACTCATTCATTATTTCTGGATAATAAACAAAAAAATTACTTCCTGTGAAAGATAGTGTAAAACTTTATATGAGAAGGTTATCATATTCAAAGCTTACCAAATAGAATACCTTTGAATTTAGAAAATAAAATTTTACTGAAGAGAGATTGCCCTACCAAATAAGCAAATACAAACTTCAGTAACAGTATTTTTGTCACCAATCATGAATTCTTTCATTCATATGAAAAAGTTATTACGCAAGGGATACCCATGCAAGTAGTGTATTTCTCATTACAGAACAGAATCACATTAAGCATTCTGTGGGAACTTTGGAACACTAAATTACAATCAAGACTTTCCTTGTCCTTTATTTTTATTCCTTAAAGACTGTAAGCGAAGTGAAGTGAATGTGCACTGCACTTGGTGTTCTGAGGTCATCCTGGGAGAGGGATAGACACAACTAACTTGTCTGACATGAAAATAAATTACTTTATATATATATATCATATCAAAAACTTTCAGTGATTTTTTTTTTTATTTTTTTTTTTTTTTTTACTGAAAAAGAGTTCAGAGAAAAATTTCAGTGGACCAGTGGGTAAATATGCCACCAGGGTTTTGATTCATACAGATAATATGACTCAACAAGATGATAAACTCAGGCAGTACCTACTTCCATTGAAAGGTACTCCTGTTCTTGGTACCTTGTTTCCGTCTTGTCTAGCCTGAGTTTAAGTTGGGGTGTTCTTCTCACTATCCTACTGATATTTTAGAGGATAGATAAGTACCTGCTCATAAGCAGAATGGCCTTGAAGTGCTCTCTTAGGTAAAGTAACCTTTCAGCCTAGAAGACTGTCAGAGCCCAGAGCATGCCAAACCCTTCATAGAAGTACTCAAGGCAAGCTCTCTGAAAGGAGATCTGTCTGAGAAGCTCCATGCAAAAGTTCCTGCATCCTTTGGTCAGGAGACGGTTTTAAGCAGAGATTGTCATAGTTGGCTCATGACAGGGCTTCCTTGCAGCTGTTGATCTGGATCCTGTGGATCTGGATTCTTACTCTGATCAGTGAATTGTCTTCTTGGCCTGACTTCTGATATGCCTTTATTACAGTGGACTTGTCTGGAGATCTGGAATCCACTCTGAGTCTGCTTACGATCAGTAGGCCTGCCCTATTTGCCTCACCTTTGTGCTGTGGGACAGGTTTTGTCAGTGAGGCCACTTCCTCTGCTGGCCTTGTTATCATGCTGGGCTGCTGACCACCCTTCTTTAGGCAGCAGCACTTGCTCTTGGCTCTCCCTAACACAGATTTCCTTAATCAGAAATATAGGCCTATATTTAAACAAAGGAATAATGGCTGTAAAAAAAAGAAAAAGGTTCATTCAGGCCATTAATAGATTGTTTGCCTATGATACTTTAAAGATGAAAATCAGTTCTGACCTCTCATTCCAGTCATCTTTTACGTAATGCAGTAAGAAGGATCAGCATCTGCATTGTTTCATTTTGGTAAAAAAACCTGAATATAATTTGAGAACAAAATGGCAGGGCAAATGTCCTATTAGGGTTTTTGTTTGCTTGTTTGTTTTTTTAGCGCAGTGATAAAGCTAGCACTTATGGAAATCTTTTGATGCAGTACCAGCTAAGTAAATATTTCCATGCACACTTAGGAGCTTTTAAAGCCAGAATGAGTAACTCAGTGATGATCTATAACAAAGAAGGTGAAACTCTGCTTAGGAGATGAAACATTTTATAATCTTCTGGATTCAGGCTGCCTCATCTCTATTCAGGCATTTGTGCATAATAAATATAGATGCCCCACTGCAGGCCCTTAAGATATTTCAGGAAACTCAGATTTAACAGATCGTTCCATTATCTCAAACTAATGGAAGAAATTAGAGATAAATAATTACATTTCAAAATGTGGATTTGGCACTGGAAACTTATTAACTCAGACGCAAATTATGCAGACAGGATATGCAAATGACAAGTTTGAGTCATATTTACACCATCAAAGTATATCTGACAATGCATCTGTATTAGCATTTCAGAGGACACATTCAAGATCAGTTTTGCAGTTTGTTCAAATATCAAGTCCAAGCTCAAGGTGTTGTATAGTAATAGTATCTCTATGCTATGTTTGCTAACCATAAAATACCATCCAGACTGGCTGCCTGCAGTATGCCAGTGACAGCTCTTGTGGAAGACAGAAAATAATGTAGACACATTCAGTGACACAGTTATTTAGATGGTGTAAAACTGTCATAGCCATTGATCTCAACAAATCTTTGACAATAAAACCAGTCCACGAACTTCCCAGTGTTGTTTTTGGTATCCTGTTTCGTGGTGCTCAGATGTTCCCCACAAAATCCTGTGAACACCCTGGAGATAATTTCTCTTTTTTTCATCAGCGATGTCATTATTTTTTCTATGGTTTTCACAATTCTCACTGAAAACCAGAAAAAGTACCCTTTGAACCAGGTTCTAAACTCCTGAAGAAATAACTAACAATGGGAAGTACCATAGTCACCACAGGGAAAAAGCACTTCTGCTTGCACTCCTAAAGTCCCTTTACCATGTACTCCTACTTACTTGGTAATGATTGCATGTTTTCCCTTTGGGCCCACTAAGGTATTTGATTGCAATTACACTCATTTACATAGCAGATGAGGCTAATTGCTGGTATTAGTTACCAAATGTATGCTTGTATTGTGAGGGTAAAAAAATGCCCTACAGAAAAGAAAACGGCTATGCCTCTAATTAAGGAGCTATGAGTCAAAGTGAGCTTGTTCAGAGATGTAAATATAGAATCAAGGGCTTTCAGAGTTCTGCAGTGTGTTTTATTATACCACTAGTTCCCATATTTCAGAGATAACACTGGTAGACCTTATAGTATATACAATGAGCTATTCTCATTTTCTCAGAAGCAGGGATGATGGGCACTACATAAAGGCTCAGAGAGATCTAGATTTCTAAAATTTTTAATTAGAAATAAACATGACTGAAGTATTAGGAAGGTCCATTGTGTATAACAGCTACACTGAAATTATTATTTT
Source organism: Psilopsiagon aurifrons (assembly GCA_025447955.1). Lineage (NCBI taxonomy): Eukaryota > Metazoa > Chordata > Aves > Psittaciformes > Psittacidae > Psilopsiagon > Psilopsiagon aurifrons. The sequence goes on from JAOEHY010036452.1 coordinate 8,589, forward strand.
AAGCAGTCCCGTCATTTATTCTTTTGGGATAATTTCCACAAAAAGTCTTTTTTTACTTTATTCACAGCTCAAACTATTTTGTGTCTGTGAATCTATTCTGTGTCAATGGACTGCATTTGGACGTCATTTTGTCTACAATTATACACAAGGACTTCTAAGATAATATACTACTAAAACAAATGTGAGAAGCATCAGGTCAAGTGGAAACCAGATGAATAAGCATTCCAGGATTTGGCCCTGGATAACATTCCTAATATAAAAATTCTGATAAGATTTGCATCTATACATCTATCTACATAAGAGACAGAGGGCTAGTCTCGAATGGTGGAATGAAGATTTGTTAATTTTAGTTAGCTTCAGGAGGTCACAGTGAGAACAGAAGTGTGCCCATCAGTATCCCTTGGACAGGGTTGAAAAGCTCCCCATACACATTTAAGAATTAACACTTTATCAAACTGTGCTTTAGATTTTTCTTTTTCCTGGAAGTCTACCAAATCTTGACAGCATTTAAGCTGTGGGTGTGCAGAAGCACTATGTACCATATTTACTATTATCATCTATTAGGTAGTTTTCCATTAGTCTCCTGTTTTTCCTGTGTTCAGAATCTAATTTCTTTTTGTTTGGGGGTGCATAGCAGGAAGCATTCTTTTCTTTCTCTTTATGTATCACCTAAAAACCAAGCAATTTGACCAGGCTCATGAAAAGGGTTTCCACAAGTTCTAGTAATACAGATTAATATAAAAATAAATGAATAAGGTGCGTTAAATCAACATGGGATTTTTTAGCCTTTCTTTGATTTATATCTCAGTTTTTCAATCATGAAATGTAGTAGTCACTGTTTGGAGACCTGTTTACCAGGTGAAAGAGAATTGTGAACTTTAAGAGACATCACAGTCACAACTATACAATATTAGAGCACCCCAATCTACACCTCAGCTACAGAAAGCACAACACACTGGTATTTAGGAAAAGGAACATTTCTTTAGAATCCTGCTAATTTTAAAATCAATTTAAAATAATCTGAATTTGCCACTGTGTCTCTGCATTTGATTACAAGTTATTTCTGCCTCCTACAAAAAAAAAAAATTGCCATCCTCATGCAAAAAGTCATTCCAACCATAAAACTGTAACCTTGATTTTCTGCTGCCTTTCATGTCATATAATGTAAATTCTGTGTAAATCTATGTAATGCATTATCATTTCGATATAAAAAGCCTTTAAGTCACAAAGGGGTGATATAAATGAGAATCTATCCCTCTTGCTTTATTAACTTTGTTATTCCTAGCTGCTGGTTTATGCTAGTATTTGATTCATCAGTGTGTGGTTACCTACACAGGTATTTTATAAAATGAGACTAGCTGTGAGCCCCATTATCAGCCACTCCTTATTTTCCTTCTGAAAAGAAGATAAAAAAAGTTTTAAACCACCCAAAATGCAACACATGGATGCCAAGGCCTCTCCCTTCTGACTGCCTATTCTTGTTAAGCATATACCTTTGTAGGTCTAGTCCCAAACTTTTTGATGACAGGGGTCATGTAAAGTGTCATTTTTCAAACTTGTGTGAAAATCCATTTCAAGCCATCTTCCCCTCTTACATTTCACCTCATTTCTGGAGCACTTCTGCAGAATAATTACTTAGCTAGAGCACAAAATGTAAACAGGACATCCTCTCAGATAGGAGATCCCAACATGTTGAAAAGTATATGCTTTATTTCTTATTCAGTTCTGGAAAGCATCCCAAGACTTCCACAAAAAGATACAGTTTCTGTTATTGTGGAACATAAACTTAGCCTTAACATGAAACAAAACCAAACAACATCTGTCCTTACAGTTTGATTGTTTGTTCCATCCTAGTGTAATTATTCTTGCATGACAGCAGCCCCTGCAGGCCATAGCCTTCCTTACTCTACTTTGCCCTGAAAGCACACCCAGCATTACAAGATGAAATTGCTGCATCAGAACTCCTAGTTTATAAACATTTGTTTAGAAAATCTTAGTGCTAGAACACAGTCACATTTTTATAACTATCTTGGATTTTTTTTCTTTAATAGCATTTTGTCAATCCAAGTTGACTGAGAAAGGTTGGTGTACCAAAATCACAGGCTGCTGAACAAATCCCTGGAGCTTCCAAGGGCAAAAGTGGTCAAAATAGGAAGGTAATCAGTTTTTTACTCCTCCATTCCTTTACAGGGGTAAAGATTTCTTCTTACGTTTGGTGATAAACTTAATGGGGGTTTTTTTTCAGTTTTTCTACCTAGTGGCAAAAAAATCCTAAACATACATAATAAAAAGGGAGAACATGCTCTAATCCCTACCCCTGCAGGAGTGTGGGGACAGGAGAAAGGCAAAATTTTCTTATCCTGACAGAAGCCACAAATTTTCTGTCACTTTGACCAAAAAAGGGGCCAAAGCAACCAAGCTCTCCAAACTGAAAAATGGCTCAAGAAAAGAGGGTACACACCATAAGATTGTTAGATCTCCAATTGTAAATTAGTATTTTCCACAGACTTGCACTAAAGCAATATGTACTTTAATCCTGTTTCTGAACTGTTATATCTCTTGCTGACCATCTCTGGGTCTGTAGATCTCCCCCAGGACAGGAGGACTTTGCCAGAGCCGCAAGGACGTCTCTTTCTCTTGAGAGGTATGGGGTCTGTTTGTTTGGAAGACTGCCAGATCTAGCTGTGTGTGAAAACATAATTTTTAATACTTGGTGCTTTAAGGATCTCCATAATCTAATCTAGTCTTGTCTAATCAGCAATGTCTAAGAAGAATAAATATAGATTGTGTCTTGTCTGAATACACTCAGTAGCATTATTCAAATTCTAACTCTGATCACACAATCCTTGGTTAAAGTTCACATCTAAACACTTAATTGTGGATTATGGTTGCTACCTGCTTTTCTGAGCATGCAGTTGCAAATATTGCCTGCTAGACATATAATTATTATAATAGCTGTAACCATTTACCACCTTTTTCCATCCTGTTCACACAGCATGAAAAGAGTGACACAATTTAGTGTTGTGTTAAGTATGAAAGTTCATGCCTCAGAACATTAGTATAATTTTCTATTGATAAATTTGGCTTTTTTGAGCACTATGTGGCTGATGAAGTGGCTCTTTGAGTCAAGGTATTCCTCACATTTTGTATAGTATTTTTATTTCGAAGTCTCTGTGCTTTCTGTGATCATAGAAGCTGTGATTTTTTTTTTATTTTCTTTCAGAGATCAGTTGCACAAGCATTTCAGGTGTGAAATTTAATGAAGTAAAATACAGTATTTTTAAAAAGAAAAAAGAATAGTTGTTTCAGGATCAGGAACCTCATCCTAGAGTTTGTATAAGTTTAAGCAATAGAAAAAGCTAACTGAAACTAGAGCCAGATTCCCATGCAGTCTGTGCGCCTGAGAAATTGCTTTAGAGAAAGCTGGAGCCTTTGTTAAGGGCCCAAACTCTCCACTTTCCTTATAAAAGTACACAATAGAAGACTTGCCTCTAAAGACTTATGGCTCCTAGGCAGATTCCTTACAGTCACACCGTTCCTTTAGCAGGAGAGGCACTGCAAAAAGAACAGAAGCCATAGTTTATAGTGAACACAGACAATAGCCCCAGAAGTCTGCCAAAATTATAGGTTCATCACCTAGTTACTACTTTTTCCCAGCAGTTGCAAAAAAGTTAGCAATAAATACTATTAATTAAATTCCATGCCTTCAATTCGATGCCAAAGCAGTGTGGATTGCATCTATATTTCTACCCTTGTAACTGAAAGAATGCTGTTATGGAGAATGTTCCTCAGTTTTCTCTCTTCTATTTCTCTATACTCAAAAGCAGATCTTGGGATTTATAGGGGAGATGACCCACAAGCTGTAAATTGTAGCTCATTCACTTCTTTATGAGCTCTGGCTTATCCATTTAACATTGCTATAGTTGCTCTGTGATGTGGAATGAACAGAAAAACAAAAAGCTGGAAGAAGGTAAAAGATTTGGCACTGTCACCTTGAAATCGGTTGGTAGTCTAAGTGCTATTGTGGTTTTTAATGAGGATTTATTTTTCCTTCTTTAAAACTTGCCTCCCAGTTGTACTATTTGTGAGAATTAGCTGAGTTGAAACACTCTTCAATGTATGTTATTAGTAAGGCTACAAACCCCCAAATAATCTGCTGTTTAAAAGTGCTATTTTTGAAGGAAAGAATAAAATAAAAAAGCAATTTGATTGATTGTTTGTTTAATCAAAGAGACTAATTATTTTAAATTTAATGTTTTAGAGTTCTTTACATACCTGTCAAATCTTCATCAAGGAAATTATCCCTGTCACATCTTTACTATGTTTTTGCTATCATTTGTATTCATGGATTCATCAAGAATTGGACACACAGTAAACAGAACTAGTCACATCTGAGCATCTTCTGATTAGCAGGGCAACCATACACTTTTTGGATCTGTGCCAAACATCGGAAAGCTGGAAGTGAAAGGAGCTTTCCTTGAGATGGACTTCAGCAGCAGGAATACCGTACAACCAGCAACCCTGAGACACTAGAAACTGCTAGGACAGCCCCTTAAAAAGCATAGTACTGTGTGTAACGGGATGTAGTCAGGGCAGCCAGGGGACACGTTGATTCAGATGTGCCTCTTGCAACTTCCACTCACAGAACTTCTGTGGTGAGTAAATGTGTTTTTCTGTTGTACATCCCCCTCAGGAGGACAGCTGCGGAAACGTCTCCTCCTTTCGGTAAAGTGAATCACCCCTGGATAGTGTGGGTGTAGCTGTTTATACATCTCTTATCATACTAAGGATGTGCTAATATCTTGACATGCAAACCACAGGACCACCCAAGACTAGCAGCTAAAGTGAAATGATTCAGTTTTGATTTATGTTGGGAGGTTTCCTCTGCAATATATTCACCCTTGAAGGAGATGAAGGAAACACATAAATTTGCTCATGTAATCTAGAAATGGAAGAAGGGGATCAAGTATATTGTAAAAAGCTCTCAAAAATAAGTGTGAGTAAGGCATAGTCTCATAGATGCCACACTTAGATGAAGACTAGGAAAGACACAGGATAATGCATGGTCATTTGACCTGAAAGGAAGATTAAAGACTCAAAAAATGGGAAGTATCAAAAAGGCCACAAGTAGAGCCTGGGAAGAAAAGTCAGTCCTGACAAGATGGGTTTGTATGTCTAGACTCTGTCCCCCTAGTGCAGTCTTCTAGACAAGTAAATTTTGTGAAGTTCTAAATCCTCTTCCTTGTCAGCCAAAAAAATTTCAGAGATCAGCACTAAAGTCAGGCAAAAGCTTTATGCTTTGGCTGAAGGTATTGGCATAAACTTAAGAAGATGAAATTGTTCGAGACCCCACTGTGAAAAATGTTCTACAAAAAACACCTGAAACTATTTCCATTTCGCCTTCCCTTTAAATGGCTGTAGGGTTTGCTCTTCACAACTAACAGTATTTGAAGAGCCAGAACAGAATCAAATTGGTCTACAAGTTCAGAAAAGTTCTCATCATATGTAATATTTCTATTTGAAACTAAGGATATAATAAATACTCTACAATTGTTTCCAGAAGCAATCCTAACCCATAATACAAGACATTACAGTAAAATATATGCTTAGAATGTAATAAAAAAACTTACATCACCGCTAACAACAGGTATTTCTATGAGATCTGGCAGCTCACAGAGCCAGCTAAAGGGAATATGATGAATTGGAGTATACAATGCCTTCTGATAACTGGGACAATACTAATTACACTGTTTCTCAGTATTGTTTTTTTTTATATCAATAGCTGAAAGATATATTTGGTTTGCATCATGTTATATTTGAAGAAAATCAAAACATCTTAATGAAAAAAGAAGTTCTTAAAGAAACAAATTTAGAAGTTGGAAGTCCAAAGAGTCACTCCATGTCCCACTGCCACAGAATCTGAGAACTGTTAACACGAATTACATGATTCTAAAGGTAAATCAAGTTTCATAAGGATTTGATATGTACCAAGCAGCATGAATTATAATTTGCCAGCTTATTACAATACCAATGTTAAAAAATACAGTGGTCTAATATATCATGGGAGCAGGGTTTACACAACTTCTGAGTACTCAGAGAGACAAAGTCAGTATGAGCTACAGAGTTTTAGCTCCCTGAGAATCAGTCACTGAGAATGTAAACCTCTCTCAGATATGTGTCAATAATAACTTGTCAGGCATTCAACAGAAACTCTCAGAAGATCATAAACTTAAACAAGCCCAGAACATGTAGGACCCTTTTTTTCCTCTTTAAATGTAGAATTTTAACATACATTTTTTAGCAAATGCTTGCAGAAAGTCAGATTTTGCCAAGGGTCCAGCAAACCTGGGTATTTCCAACAAAAGCAGATAACAGCTTTCAAAGCAGAAGACAGGTCTTGGACAAGGCTGTACTGAACACATATTATCTTGATTAAACAAAGGGCAGTCTCTTCTGTCAGTAGCACCTCAGAGATATCTGGGATCAATATACCTAAGCGATATATCAGGTTCAATATGCACCCTTATACCCTCTTTAAGAATACACAGCTACAACAGCTTTTCCTCTTGGCTGCACCCATTTACCTGTCTCTCTGAGTACTTGAAAGTTTTGTAAATGTTCCCCCAAGACACATTGGGTTGCACCCTATCCACATTCAGTATTCATCAAAGTTTGTACTTTGCACCAGCCTGATGTTTGTCTCTGGCCTCCCCTGGAAAATTACTCACCTTTCCTCAATCCACTTAGGGCTGCCTGTGTACAGCAGGAGAAAAGGGACCAAAGCATATGAGGAAGAGCTTTGACAGATTTTACCCATAGGTCACTTCTCTGTTCTTTGCTACGGCTTACAGCCGCTATAGAAGTGTCAGCAAAAAGCAGTATATATTCACAGCTCAGCTGTGTTCTTACCTTTATTGTCTGATAGCCATTCTAAGGCATGGATATGTATCTCCTTTTCTTAATATCTTCAGTCCCTAACCTTCACAGAAATAAAAGATAGGAAGCCGGGGAAATGATACATAATTTTTCATAGCAATAATAGCCAGAGCTTGTCTGACAAACTCTAAGGTCAATTTCAGCTTCTGTATGCCAAATCCCATTGTGGTGTGGGGATTACAGGTATATCCTGCAGTGGCAAGGGGACAGACTTCTGTGATCTATTAGTTGTTTTGCATGTCTTTTGCCATATTCATTGACTCAATAAAGCAAATATGTTTACTGAGACAGAAAGAGAGAGGCAGGAATGGAGAGAGAAAGAGAGACATATAGATAGTGAGGGAGAGAAGGAAGAAAAGAGAAAGTAAGGGAGCAGGCAGAAAAAAAGCGGCATATTCAATGAGTATATAGAGTAATGCGATACTATATGATGTGATTTGTTTCCTAAATTGACCATATTTTACTTGAAAAAGGCATTTTTTTAAAGTGCTCACAGGATTCTTAGGGAACATTGTCCTAAGTTGTATGTATATCCATGCATCCATGTAAACCGTAATTTTAAAAACCATTCTGTTCTGCAGTCCATTGGTGGACGGAAGGAAGGAAAGAGATCAGCGGAGAGGAATGTTTAAATAGCTTTTTGTTTTTCACTCACAGGACAGATGGCATGAAAACTGATGAAAAATAAAACCCCAACTGACATTGTATAGCAGCTGTGTAGAGGGTCAACTATAGGAAGAAATGTGGCCCACTGGATAGACTTTTTTACTAGAAACAAGGGAACTTAGGTTGTAAGCCTGGTTTTCAATTCCCAAATACCTATATTTTTGTAAAACAAGTCTCTGTGCCTCAGTTTCTTCATCTGGAGAATAGGAACAATTAGATGTTTTATTGTATGAAGAAAATGACAGAGAAATTGGGAGAATTTAACTTTTATGGGAAGGTCTGTTGAAAACACAAAGTATTTTACTTAACTAATGAGTAGTCACAGTGCTTATATTAAGAAAACTGAGCTCTTTCTCTGGTCTAGAATTTTCTTTTTGGTGATCAGAATTAGTATGTTGTGATACTGTTAATGCTAAGATTCTACTCACCATTCCAAGAAAATGAGATTCATAAAGTTCAAGGTACAGCTCTGGAAAAAGAAGGGTCCATGAGCTGTAACTCATTTCCTGGGGAAAGCTTTGTATTTTTTTCCAGCAGGCCAAGCTTTTCCTCTTTAAGTATTTTTGGTTTGCAAAAATTATTTCTGTAATGTGCTTGACTTTCTTCTTTTTCAAGTTGCTGTGCTGATACTGTTCTTTTCAGCCTGTGGCATTTATGTGCAGATATTTTCTGCCTTTAAGATGGATTCTTTTCTTTTTTCTTTCTTTCTTTCATCCCTTTTTTTTTTTTTTAAATCTCTCTTCTCCCCCTCCCCTTTCTT
>JAOEHY010036452.1:17496-64696 GCA_025447955.1 Psilopsiagon aurifrons
CTATGATCACAACTTAGTCTGGAAAGACACAGTTGCCTTTCTACTTAAGATAAATCAGAACACAACAAAATTGGTGTGATTTATGTCAGTTTCCAGAGGATCAGGGCTAGCTGCAGGGGTTATCTTGATTTTGATCTGTTGCAATTTTTTCAAAACAGAGCAGGAAGGATCTCTCCCATAGCAACTACAGTTTTTCCTATACAGCCATTATGAAAAAGCCACATTAAATTTTCAGAGTAGCAGTGAAGATAACATTGTGCCCGTCTCTGATGCTTTGGAGGCTATCAGCTTTGAAAGGAAGCATATGCCATTTTAAAGTTCCAATGACTGTGTCCAACTATGCCTCTTTGATATACCAGGTCTTCTGTCTATCCACTGATTTTGTGAGGGTGGGGAGGAAACCCACTGTGAAATGATTCAAGATGGTAAGTATAAAAGAGTAAGATATTTCCCCCTGCATTCTCAGTTCTCCCTCTTCTCTAAAAGATTTCAGAACTCATTCTCTCTGCGGAGATTTACACCTGAATGAAGCACCACTTGTGCTATGGTGTTCTCATAGAAAGTACTTTACATCTACTTAGTACAGATTTTTCTTTTTATTAATCTAAGATAGAAGTTAATTTATTTGCTTTGAAAGGCACCTAAGTATGATGAGGTTTAGGGAAATTCTATGCTGTAAAAGATTTGTGCTGTAAATTAAATCTTTATATTTAGCTATGAATTAAATCCTTATTAACTGGCTTGCCTAGTGTCTTTGTGGCACAAAGGGGCAGGACATCTTATTATGGTACAAATGATAAAACAAAACAGCATGTCTTCTTAATATTACCCAGTGAAATAATTCCATCACATACCATGCTATCAATATTTGAGACTGCCTAAGATATAAATGATACTGGCCATATATGTAATTGTAAAGTACATGTGATGTCAGATTAGTTAACACAAAATAACTGAAGAAAACTGGTTTATTATTGCAGTAGAGGTGGAAGTGATGAAATAGCTCAAATGCAATGTTTATCATACCGTACACATTAAAAGTTATGATTGTGCAGGAACATTTCTCAGTTAAATGGTATGTGTCAGAGAAAACACTGCACCAAACAACAAAGAAAGGAATACATTTTGTTCCATCATCCATTTTGCCTTTTTTTTCTTCTTTTGAACTAGATCCCTGTGTAGCCCAGAGGATACTTTATTTATGTCCCTGCAGTTCAGGGCCTAGAAACCAATTCATCACGTTCCTGCCTTGCCTCATCTGCTGTAAATGAATGACCCTCCTGCACCTTTCTGAAGTCTGTTTGCCATTATGTAGATTAATGCTATAAATACGCATATGTGTGTACATGTGTGTGTGAAAAAAGCACATTTATGGAGTACATTGTGTTATGTTCCACAGCCACCTCCATCCCAGCTCTGTAAGTTAACATTCAGTAAATACAAATGACTGTCCAATACCACAATGAAATGTTGTGTCTGTGTTCTATGAAGAGTTATATCAATTTTTTACTTAAACGATATAAAACAGACATTAGCTTACCCTATTGCATGCAATAATTCAAATAAAATTATAGCTTCATGTTACGCACGTATACCCACCGTTGCCACACATGATGAGGTTAGAAAGTCTGAAATAAAAAAAATAGCAGATGTGGACTGCTTTGGATCTCTTCTTTGATGATTTGCATCAGAAACAAATACTGTGCAGTTCCAAGTCTTTGTATTTTACAGTTGAATGTCTTTCATTGATAGGCATATAAAAAAAAAAAAAGCCAACACCCCCCAAAAAATGAAGGTTTTGAACGGGGCAGACAGAAAGACTGTGAACGAAATTCTGCAGAAAATAATTTTTACAGTTTAATTAATATTGAGGGAGAGTTTAATCACTTCTTGCAGGTTTAATCATATGATCTTTACTGCAAACACAGGAAAAATTGGACTAGCACAAATAACCTCTCTGGCCTGAGTGGAATAAGACAAGCTTTTAAGTATTTAACATGAGATTGAACATTTCCAAATATGTTTTATTTATTGGCTGATGAGCAGTGCACTCCTCATTTCAGCACAAACAAGCAAATGGGTAAATTCCTGATGGTCTTCAATGTCTTAACAATTTAAAGAAAATAAAAAAGACCAAGTGCCAACAAAAGAAAAACTCCAAAGAGTCCATTTCTTTAAACTTTTGGCCTTTGAAGTTTTTCTCATCCCTGTTTACAACACAATTATTAAGGTTTGACTCTGTAGATATTTTCCAATTCCATAGGTGTTTTCCATACCCAGTTGAAGTAATTTGAGGAATAAAAAGCTGTCAGAAACTAATGAATTTATAGAAAAGAATGGCACAGCATGTTGATTGAATTGAGCTAAAGAAATTAAATAAGTAGCCCTTAGCTATTTCAGCTGCTTATGTCTAATCTAGAAATTCCGTTCTTTGCTATCAGTTTTGATTAGCAGCCTTCCTCACTGATGAGACTATAAGATGATAGTGTCATTCAATAACTCTCACACCCTTTCCTGCTACTTGTCCAGTGCAGGAAACTAAGGGTTTTCTTGTCGTGTGGACACAGAGGAAATATCCAGCAACCAAATACTGACCCTTGCATGCAAACAGGTCCATATCCTCTTTCCGCCTGACAACTTCCTTCCTGCCTGCTAGGAACAAATCTACTCTTCATTTTTCCGGAGTTCTTTATACAGGCCACTGAGAAAGCCCTTGGGTTGGGACAAACATTTTATTAATGTAAACTTCGTCTATCAGCTGGATACTTAGGGCAGCCAGGCCCAAATTTACAGTAGAGAATTGTTCGCTTCTTTTAACTATAGTGTTGCTGCAGCTGAGTCACTAAATGCCCTGTGCCAGGGACTAACATAAAGAGTTTACTGAGTTGTATGGTTTTAGCTTAACAAAGAAATATTTTCATTTCTGACATGTTGCGAAGGCTAAACTTAGGTAAGATGAATCTTACTGAATCTTTCCATAGCATTTCTCTGCATTAACAAGAAAGTGAAAGACATTTTCTGGACATGAAGAATGGAGGTTTTATCTCTGTCTGACTTCACTAAAGATAGTCACTAAGGCATAAACTCTCTCTTGAATGACGTTGCTGATCAAATAACAAGCAACAAAACAGGCAACAAATAGCTGACAGCTGGTAACAGAGAACCAGTTTTGTAGGGCTGTAATTTTTTTTTCTGGGATCATGTACGTCATTTATTCTTTGAAATCTTGATTTCAGAATGTAAAAGGAAAGCCCAGGCCATGCTCTGTATTATTCCTGTTGTTCAATTACCTGGGAAACATTCTGTGGAGCTACCCAGACTTGCTGTTCTGTGCTGTTGGAAGAACTTCAGAAGTCAGTCATTAAGATCTCAAGAAATTCTCCATCAGGCAGTTCATTAGCACTTTTTGTGCCAGTGGCCAAGCTACTTTTTGCTCTTTTCACTCTAAAGTTAGTTCATTTACACATAACTTCAGAATTGTTCATTATTGTTCATTGTTACACTACAACGTGCTGTATTGCTATATCCCCATCAGAAAGCATCTTTTAGTGGAATCTCTACACTTCTATGCCTGTGTTCATCTCATCAGAAGATCATGGAATCCTAGAATGGCTTGGGTTGGAAGTGGCCTTCAAAGATGGGGCCAACTTCTGACATATTCCCATTTACAAATTAAGAGTAACTAAGCAGTAGTCAACAGAGTTACAAACTTCTGTGTATGGTGAGAATTGGGCCCCTTCTCATATGAGAAAACAGATAGCGGGATTCCACATTGTGCTGCAGCATTGCAATGTACTGCAGAGTAGTTGTGAGCAGTCTCTACCACAAGGAACTTCTGCAGTGTGCCCTGAAGTCTCCGAGAATATGTCCTCATTTGGCAGGAGTATAAAACCACAAATGTCATGGTTTAAACCCAGCCAGCACCTCAGAACCACCGTTACAGCTGGACCCAGGACAACCAGTCTGAAAGAAACTCATATCATCACCAATAAATATCACAGGAGTCATGGTGGGTGAATGGGGAGGAATCAAAGGAGAGAGAAGGAGCAAAAGAGATACAGAAATGCTATATACAAAAATGAAGGCCATTGATTCATATTGGAAGTTGTCACTACTATATTACAAATGTGAATGCTATGCAACATAGATGATTAAAATGATACAAATGAGTATATTTTAAGTTATTATAATTGTTAGAAACATTTCATTCAGTTGGATTTGACAAGCATTTACAATGATTTTAATTACATCATTTAGATTAATCATACTTCCTCTTCTAAAAATATTTGCAAATGTAACCTTAGTATGGTCTCAATTTTAAAGTATAGCAGAAAACTTTTATAAGCTTACCCTTTTGGTACTCACTGTCAATGTCTTCTGTAGTTTCATCTAAATTTAAAATACTAAATTTAAATTCTATATTGAGTTATGACCAAATAATCAGATAAAAAAAAAAAAAAAACAGATGGCAAATTGGTATTAGAAATGAAATTGCAAAAGTATTTTATTTCAATTGCTTCAGTATCAATTATTATTACTGTCTCAGTAGTCTCAGAAATTTTGAAGTTAGCCAGATAAGCAGTTTTATACAGTGGAGTTATCCTGAGAAAGGATTATTTGCATATACTTTTATTTTTACAAATGTTTAATTCTGCAGGTACCTGACAACTAGATACTTCAAATGGTTTCTGTTCTTGCATCTACATACCTGTACCAATAACAGATGGACTGTATTAGGAATACATAAAACCTGATTTTTCCTAAAGTGGCAAGCATTCAACTGCTCTACTTTTCACAGAAAGTGAACAAGCAGTGGTCAGTCATGTCCTGGAGTGCACGAGCAGGCACCCCAGGGCTGGGGTCTCCTGCCCCACTGTGTCCACACCCTGTGGCACAGAGCCCATGGGCGAGGGCATAGCCACCCTGGGTTGGCTCATGGTTCTCTATCTCTTACCACTCCCTGACACTTTCAAAATAAGTGGTTCAGCTTGCGAGTGGACTCAGAGTTTGAAAAACAATGTAATTTAGTGAGTGAGACCATTCAGCAGAACCAGAATATTGTAAACTTGAAAAGCAGTATGCTTGTCTGATAGGCTAGGGAAACCACTACCAGAAGAAACTGTTGGATTAAAAAAAGAGAAGGCATTTGTACAGACAATAAGAACAAATGGCTGCATAATTAAAAACAAAACAAAACAGAAAAACAAACAAACAAACAAAAATACAGCATTTTACGCAATTCTTCAGGGTTTAAAACAGCTTCTGTACAAGATCTCAAGTCCTCTACCTGTATAAAGCTCTTCTTTCTTATGACAGATAAAACAGTGCAAATAGCTTCTCAGACCAAACAGGCTCCAAGTCTGAGCTGGTTTAGCAACTACTGTGTCTAATGTTTTCTGGTAGTTGCTTTCCTAACAAGAACATAATGAAGACTAAATTGCTTTTTCAGTTATGGCTGAATAATTTGAAGTAACCTCCCAAGTTAAAACACTACCCTTACATCAGGTTAACCTGCATTCCTTAGCACGACAGCTATGGTGTCAAATTCCGTGCCATGTACACTAGTATTACAAGTAAAGTAATTCTAATAATTCATGGTAGAATTATTGTTGAACCTGAGAGCTTAGATTTCATTTGGAGATGTTTTCTAGGATCAAATTTTCCTGAAGCTAAAGGAAATCTGTCTTGTTCCTTTCATCTATATAAAAGTTGTGAGAAACTCTTTCTCTTGAATTCTGATACAGAATGGAGGCAAGTAGCATTTTTAAGCATTGGATTATCTCATTCAGCCTCATTCTTTAAGCAACATGGCAAGTAGTCTGGATTTTGAAAGCTCTAAAATGAGAATAAAAAGAAACAATTTCTGAAGTGTCAAGTTCTTATTTCAAACATGCTCATATACCTACAAAGAAGTTCAGAATGAACACTCTGTATCAACATCTTCTTAAAGAGACTGAGATGAATTTAAGTTTGCAAGCTATATTGGCCACTGAGAGAAGACATAACAGCTCCTCCCTTCTTCCTGTGTTTAATTGTACACTGAGTGACTCACAAATTATTGTGTTCTAAGTAACAAACTAGACAGAATTACAACTGAAAAACAGACTAAGGGCATGTCTACCTAGGTATCACAGAGACAAGTTCTGCTAATCATCATATTGCAAGTATCAGGGATGAAATCCTGACGCTGCTGAAACCAGTGAAAACATTTTCATCAGTAGGGCTAGGATTTCTCTTGAGTTCTTTATGCATTACACTTATGTGGATCTTACCAAAAAACAGGCTGGCCACATTTAAATTGTGGGAGGTTTTTTGTTGTTTTTCTTCAAAATACATAGAATACATTAACAAAAGCCATGTGGCTAAACTTCAAAACTAATTAACACTTCTTATGCAAGTTGGATTGCCCTCCAAAATATTCCTCTGAAATCATAAAAAAAAAAAAAAAGGCTCCAAAAAAAGCAACACTTCTCATATATTACTTAATAGCATTTATTTTTTTTCTATATGTTTTTCATTTTCTAATCACTTAGTGTTCTTTGTGCTACTATTGCTACTGATGATTTGTAACTTTTTGCAACTGCCAAACTACTGGCCACAGCCAGACCTGTTGGAATTAAAATTATGGAATCAAAATTACTTTTTGTTTAAAAGGAATCTGATATATTAATATTTTTGCAGTTTTATCTGTTCAGCAAAAGCTTCCTAATTTTTTTCTTCTGCTTGTGTAAGCCACAAAATGAAAACCATTTCAGAGAGAATTCAGACTGACATTTGTTTGTCTTTTTCAAACAGCAATACAAACAAGCAAACAACCAAAAAAATAAATCACCCTCTTACCCAAATATGTGTAAAAACCAAATTATCAAGTAATGAATTTTTTTTAATTTTTATGGTGAGACAGTATGTATAAAGTGTAATTTATGAACAGAGACACAGCTATTTAAATAGACTGTCTTGTCTCTGAGTCAGACTGATAGGAAGATAGGTACTTAATTATTGCCAAGGGCATTTTTCATTGTATATCTACAAAGGGAAAAGTGCAATGCAATATAACCTTTAACATTAGCTTTTTTTTCTAGAAGAGAATTGTGTCATTAATTGACCTGTAATTCCACCTACTCTTTCAGTTGCATATAATAATCTTCAATTTGTGTTTAAATTATTATTGTATTTAAATAGCTGTTGACTTTCACCATTGAGGCGGTAGCATTTTTAGCATTAAATTAGAGATTTCCAAACAGAATGCAATGTTCATATGCATTGTATGCATGTATATGCATCATTGCTTATTACTATCACTTTACCACTTATGTACATTAATAGCAGATAATATTTGTGTTGTGGTTGTGCCTGGAGGAATCAGTCGGATGAAGGCAACAGTAAAATAGTATAGATAGTAAGTATATACCTGTTGCTCAAAGTGAAACTCAGATAACATTCAGAAATATATTGTTTTCATGATACCTTTATGCACTTTATGACAGGAAAAGAACAGAATTAACATATATTTTGCTATTTTTAAAGTAAAGTGCTTCAGTGGATAAAATAGAGATGTAATTATCTCTTCTGACAAGTTTAAGAGTATGTTCACAATTGTCAAAAGGCAACATACTTTGGGATTTAGTGGTGTTCAGGAGAAAACCTGTGATTTTTTTGAAGTAGGCTTTTTTTGTGCTCAAGGTTTAAAAAAAATTAAAAAATAACCAACCAACAAAACAAAGAATAAGCCCCATTTCTTAATTTAAACTTAAAACTGCACCTACAACTTCACTAAATCTTAATGTTACATAAATATCATTCAATGGAAGAATATAGATGACAGATTCTTTTCTGCAGTCTATATTATGTTGTAATTCTAACTGTTATTATGTTCTTTGAAAACAAAATTGTAAGTCAAGTTTCATACAAGGATGAATCCATACATAAGTATAAATACCGCTAAAACAAAATTGCCTTTGCAATTTTGTGTTTCAAAGCTTTCCTAGAACTGAAGATTGACAAGTCACAATTTCATTTTGCCTTTCTGATTCTGTTATTGTTGTTGGTTTTAATATATTTTGCATTGGCATACACCCCAGCGTAGGAGAGTACATTTACTGAAGTTTGCTGTCTTTCTATATGATCAATCACAGTTGTCATCAGAACTCTACCTTGACCTACATATTGTCTACACATTTTGAAAATATAATCTCTTAATTCAGATTGATTATTTCATCTTAAATAATTTCCTCTTTCTGTCCTTCTTGACATCCATACTTGTCTCACGCATCAATAGAGAACTCTTTAACATTTCACTTACTCTGGCTACCTCGCTAATCTTAATCCATCTGCAGAATGCCACATTACATTGTATTTGGCTAAAAGCTTTCTTGTTTTCAAGGATTTTTAAGCTTCAGTACCTCTCTCCTTTTACCCACTGCAGATGCCCAAGACTGCTACTGTACTCCTGCAGTTCTTTCCCAAGGATTTGTTTTTCTTAATACATATTTAAGAAATTGGCCATGTGATAAAGACAGACTGAATAGAAGCTGGAAATAAATTGTGTAAAGAAATTATTTACTTAGCTAATAGCAGAAGAATCTTACACTGAATAAAATGATTTTCTTTTTACTCTTCTTTGAAATTTCATCTTCAGTTGGCTATATTTCTTGGGTATGAAAAATGATATTAACACAGCCAACGAGTTATAAGAAATGTTGAGGTTTATAAATGCAATCATACCTTACAATCTCTTAAAAGAAACCCAAAACTATTTAGTTGTGAAGGTAGCTATTTTTATACTTCTAGAAGCTCATTTTGCTCCTTATTATTCAAGTGATCAAGCATGTCAGTGGTGGGACTTCCCAATTCCATCTCTTATTTTTTATGTTTAAAAAAAAATTGAGAACCAAAAAATGCATATCTTATATCCACATCATCACATAACATTAATCCTGTACTTTGTACTTTGAGTGGGACCGTCAATACGACAGTCTGTCTGTACCAGCATAAAAAGACATCTCTCACAGAATGATGGAGGTATTAAGCATGAGCATTTATGTGTAAGAAAGAAAAAATTGCCCAATTCTGCCCTGTAAAGGAACCATTTCTTTTACTAGGTGCATTAATCTGATTTCTTTAAAAAAATATATCCCCATTTTTAGGGAAAAGGGAAGAAAATTGTTTATAATACTAAAATATGTACAATAAATGTAAGAATTTTTAATTCAGCTTAGTGGAATTTTATAAATGTTAATTTCTGCATTGGTTTGGTTTCTAATGATCTTGAACTGAAAGAAAATGTAGTTCTGAACTGCAGTGATAAAAACTTGATTTCTGGCACACATGCAAAACTGTTTATTTTTATGGATGACATAATTACACTGAACACCCACAAGCAATGAGGATATATTTCAATATATTCTCTGTGCTGCTTAGGTCATGAAGTCAATCATAAACATTAACTGAAACAAAACATTCCTTGGGTAAATCAAAGGAAGCACCACTGAAATAACATAAGCAGCAGAAGAAAGCTTGGAGTCTTTCCACACTAATGTCTGATTATATGGAACAATATCAAGAACTCAATAGAGCACTTGTCTACCTAGTGCTTCGGGCCAATTTTCTTCTCTCAAAAATCGTAACTGGAATTATTAATATTTTAGAAAATTCAGCACTTTATAGGATCAAGTCCTTTATTCATTGCAGAGTTTAGAGAGCTTTTAGAGAGTATCGGAGATGACAGAAAATTCCATACAGTCCTTAATAGCAGAGCATTATATACTGATACAACATACTGAAGTGCCAGAAAAGTACAGCAGACCTATAAGGCACATTATGAATGCTACAGGGTATGAAGGTATGCTGTTAGTAACTGTGCAGAAAATGGTACTGGCATCATATTGTTTATGACCAGCTGTGGAAGCTGGAATCAAAGATAGGTATAGCCTGTCATCTTTTCTGTTCATCTGGCATGCTATTTTTATCTCTTAAACAGGTATAATCAGATTTAAAGTATGATTTTCAATTGCTTGGCCTCTTATCAGGATCAGTTTTGCACAGAGAGCACTGTTGTACTTTCTGGCAGTGAGAGGAGATGGTTTGGAATCTCAAAGGATATGATTAACTTTCACTCCTAGTGGCATGGACCACCTTTGTATAACCTATTATAAGATACATAGAAGAGAAGTTGTAGAAGCCCCAAAGGTGACAAATTCATCCATCCATCCGTGCAGTTCCTGCTAATTTGGTGGTATGAATACAGGGGAACCTCATCAGTGTGAGGAGATCTGCACTTCCATCTGTCACTTCATTCCCAGCTGTTAAGACATCTTATTCACAAGAAGCATAAGCTCTGGAAAGAATCTCACCCACCAATTACATTTGTTTTAGTTTTGATGAAAATGCCCACAACTGGCTAAACAGCCTGATGCCAGCCATTCATGAGTGACCACTAGTCTACCTATCAAGACAAGTAGGGGTAGCCTGCAGTACCATTACAGAAACCCAAGAAAAATTCTTAAACATGTAAGTGAATATGGATTGTGGAAATGTTTTTGGATGTAGGGATGAATGCAGTCAGAAATAACCTATGCGTGCTCACCCTTCACATCAGCATCCTTCTGAAGGGGTTTGTAAATCACCAGGAGGATTCTTAGAAGAACCGTACTTCCAGACATGAGATTTATTACCCAGTAGAATTCTTCTATATGCAAAGTTTTCTTTCACCTACAGTCCCTCTCAAGACATCTGACGAAGGAATGACCATTTTTATCTGCTATAAGCATTTTAAAGGAATGAAAGAGAAAAAATGTATCAGTGGAAAATTGCTATTATGTCCCTGTAGCTTTATAAAGGGTAATATTTGCCATGTCCCAGGGAAAAAAAAAAAAAAAAAAAAAAAGAAGGCAATTAAAAGCAATTTTTGATTTACGTCTTTTTCTGGATAACTTGCATAATCCAGAGAGATCTGAATTAATCTGGTCTCTTTCGCCATGATAGGAGATGCAACTTATTTTTGCTAATTCTCTTAAACCCACAAATCTAAAATAACTGCTGCTGGAAAGTGACCTACTCTGTCAGCTTTGTTCTGCTGCCAGTGAGGCAGCTGCTACCTTTTAGCCATCATGCAGTGCTACTATAAGGCAAGTGTAACAGTTTCAAAGAGAATCTGGGACCACGCAAGTTCAAGCTTCAGAAATCAACTGCATAGACGATTTCGTCTGAGCCGTCTGAGGGTGCATAGAGGCACTGTGGTTCAAAAGATGCTGAGAACTGAATTCTTTGGAACCGATTTTTGTGTGGTCACTACTTACTCTTTCTCAATGAAAGTCATTGCTTGTTGGTACACACATGGGCAAGTACATAACAATGAGATTGACTCAAATGGACAGAGAAATAGATGATTGTCCTAAGTTAAAATATGGTGTTCAAGATTTCAGTTTCTAGAATAAATAATCTCATTAATATCTAGAACTATATATGAATTGATGACCAATAAAATCTTAAGATTTTAAATACAGCAAGTAAACTTTTCATAGCAACGCTAAAGTATATGTCACACCTGTACTAACATAATGGAGCTATTAAATTAATGAGTCATGTACTGAGAAAGATGTACATCAAAGGCTAACACACTTTCTGATATGTGAGTATGCATTAGTGTGTTACTTTAGATGCTCTGACACATGGAAAGACATAATCTGTACCAACAATATTTACTTGTAACATACACATCTCTGGACATGGAAAGATTGACACCTACATAACTATCTGGTTCAGGTTCAAAGATGATATAAATGATAAAGAAACTTAATCACCAGGGAGTCAGTCTAAATATTTGAATGACAATAAAAGTTACTCCAGCTTTCATGACTAAATGAGAAGAGGGATGGAGTTGTGTTAGGAGAAGAAACTAACAGGAAGAGTATAAAGACAAATAAAGCTGCCAACTCCATCTTATTATGTTTCTTATTCTTTATTTTACTAGACTATCCTTTACTATTCATCCTTCTTGTTGCATGACATCCAAGCTATGTTAGTTATCACTCACTTTCATTGATTTATTGGTGAGCTAATTTCAGCACTACTTTCATTTTCTCTGTATAAAGCCAGAGATGCTTTGTAACATACAGAACTGGTGTCTGATCCTCAAATTTATTTATGAAAACAGTTACAAAAGTCTTGACACTTACCGATGAGTTTATTTTCACTAAGATCATGAGTTAACAAGATCCAAATACGTGCAGGTTTGGAATTATCCATAATAGTACATACACATCCACATTGATTTGAAGTAATCAATGAATGGGTAAAAGTATGCCGGATGAAGGAAGAGCAATGCATACACAAAGTGTATATATTCTTACCTTACAGAACTGAACATTTCTAGGAATTGTTGTGATCTGTCACATTCATAGTGGACTTTAAACATTTTCATCTCCATATTTCTCAATGCTATATTTTCCTAGTGCTAATATATGCCATGGCAGACTTGTATAGTGCAAAGAACAAAAAAAGATACAAATACTGAAAAGTCTGTGATCTATCTAATCACAGCTCAGTTGTTCATCTGTAAGGCATCGCTGATGAGCAGGGTGATGAAGAAAGGGTTCATGTGTTAAGACGTTATTGGGAATCTGAGGATCTGGCTTCTCTTCCTATTTCTTCAAAAGATTTCATGCTCAATCTTCCACGTATCATTTTGGGTTTGACTCAGTGCCAAAGGTAATGACAATCTTTATTTCTTGGTGCTAGAAATTCTGTGTAATGAAGATGGGCAATGGAGATTGGTAATGGTGATGAAACTGTGCTAAGGAGTTGTTATGCGTTTGTTGTGATGCGCTTTTTTTCCCCATTTTGTCATCTGCTAATGGACATAATATGTTTTAAGAAAGACTTTGAAGGATTACAGTGAAGAGAACTGTAAAAAAAAATAAATAATGCTAGCTCTCAGCATATTTCTGACACCTGAAACGTTTCTTAGACACAAAAAATGTATTTATTATTCCAGTATTTTAATTTCATGGAAGAACTTTGACAATGAAGAAACCTGATACTTCCTTTAATTTTCAGTTTTTGGTAGATACACCATGGTGTGATATCCTGCATAAATGCCTAATATCAAAGAGATACTTGAAATTGCGTGGTAGCATTCATCCTCTACCTACCTGCATAGGAAATAATATGAGGAAAATTCATATAGTAAAAGAAAGTGGATAATGTCCATAACTTTTCCAATCTATTTGGAAGCTTTCTTATCTTGAGGAAATATCTGGAGTTGCTTAAAGAATCCTGAAATATATTACTCCAGAGCATTCCAAACTCTTTTCAATTCCCTAGAGCAGGAAAAGCAGAATCCTCTGTTTCTATAGTGCTGCAGCATAAGACTCTTAAAAGATTTAATTAAAAATTTATAAACAGAAATACTATCATCACCCCTCTTGTAAGGTCTCATACACAGTTGCGTTTACAAAGCAAAATAAACAGTATAAAAATGATGAATTCATAAAGACATTTTCAAAACAAATAATGAAAAATATTTCAATTAACATTCAATTAACACTGGTTTAGTATGTCCTAAAAGTCAAATTTTCTCATTAAAAACTATTTTAATGCAAAGATGCATTTTTTTGCTAAGAAGAATAATTGTTCACATGCATTTAAGGTATGGCGTTTTCAAAAGGTCTTTACTATTATCACAGTTAGTAGAAATATTTTGAGGAGAACAATCAACATTAGGCCAGGATCTGTCTCCGTCCTTACTTATAAATATTGTTTTGGAGAAACTAGTTTTCCATCCAAATAAATTAGGTTTAGGTAATTACAAGTTTCCAGTATTCTGTGAGAAATCAAAAGCAAAAGATACTCTTAAATATATGAAAGGAATATTATGAAAGGTGTGGATGGCTACTGTTGACTTGCTGCATAAAATTGTCTTGCACATGCGTTTTCCACGCATATAACTGCAGCATAAAAGAGGACATTATGAGAAACCTTCTGATAAATTGATTAATAATCTTGAGCTGCTGAAGTTCAGCTGAGTGAGCAATTAAACATTCCAAGCAGCAATGAACCTTCAGAGATAATTTATGATAATTTTATGCACAAGAGCTCAGTGGCTTTTTAATTTGATAGAATGTTAGTAGCATAGATTTCTAACAAGGGAGTTTCAGTGCTCCATACATCACTGAGATTACTTAAACATTTCAAATGTGGCTGATGAATGAAGTTTCCTGAGATGTAAGGAGATACAGAAGGTGTCAGAAGGTTGAAATTATTCATCATATCAATTATTGAAAGTGGATGCATTGACATCATACTCCCAGATCATATTTTATAGTGATTATAAAGACAGAACAGAAATAACAGACTTGGTGGACTGTAGAACTGCCAGGATATCAAACTTCTTCCCCCTTTTATTCCAGCATTGTTCTTGCACCACACAATCTTAGCACTTCCAGCTGTTTCTTTGAAAGTTGTCCATAATCTATAGCAAGAGAACAAGACCCTTTGGATATCATCAGCTAATATCTGGAAAATATCCCATGCAGATCAAGAGAGAAAAGGTAGGTTAAACAAAATGAGTCTAAGCTCAGGCTTGCAATTACTGTGTCATTTTTGCTGAGGGAAAGCAGGTTTCCCTACATTCTTCCACAATTTGCCTTTTTTTTTTATTTCAAAAAACTGTATGGGGTAGTACATTCAAACAAGTCTAATATTTTTAATTCCTAGAATATTTCCCCTTCATTCTTTTATTTCTTGTTTTGGACAGTAAAATATAATATTTTAATCTTGGATGTCTGACATGTTCATAACAGTTTGAAATACAGCAAGCTAAACTAAAGTGATTAACATAAAGAGGATTTCTTTATTATATGAACAAAGATAAATTCTGTGCTTTGAACAGAACACTGAAGTGCTCAGATACCGCATGTTTACGACGACAACCAGTTGGTGAATTTTATTTGGCTTTAACACTACTGTTCTGATCCTGACAATAAATCATCTTTCCACATATCCAAACAGCTATCCTTTCAAGCAAAGAATAGAATGTCGTTAAATGGATGCTAAAATGAGAAAAAAATATTGCTAGAAGCAGGAAAGCAACCGGTTACTTAAATTCCTTCAAGTGAGAGATCACTTCATTTGTGTAAAGCACTATTAGTCAAAATACTCCTCAAAGCTCAGGAACTATGCAGACAGTTTGAAGAGTGATAGGTGGGAGATTGGGAGTGTTTGCACAGACCCTATAGCTTCAGATCCTACTTCAGACTAGAACTATTAGTCTCAGGTTAATAAAAATAGTTGCCTGACCCTTTGTGTCTTCAACATTATTGTTTCTAGGGCTGACTCCTGCACAGCTCTGGATGCACTATCAACACCTATAGACATAACTGAAAGTCTCCCACCCTTGAAGAATGGAGTCAACATTAGTAGTAGAATTAGAGAAACTGATAAAAAAAAAAAAAAAATCAAAAAAAAAAAAAAATCTGTAAATGTAAACATGATGATAAACCTCTGAAACTTCCCCCAGACATTACTGAACAAATGCAACAGAGCTGGAAAGCAGCTTGCATTCTCACCTAAAAAGAAGCAGATCTGAACTCTTGGCATTGAGGTTCTCTTTGAAGAGAGTTAGTTTCACTCCCATCTTAATAGAGATCCTTTCCCCAAGGATATCAAAATAGGACCAAATGCTGGTCATGCAAGAAGAGTCCCTGGAGAGCAAAAGGAATAACTCCTGATAGTGGGAGCAAAAAAAAAAAAAAAAAAAAAATCTAAAACCTGAAAAGCTTCGCCTAGAGAATGGATTGAAGCAGTCCTCAGACATGAGCTGCCATAGGGACATTAGGAAAATATTTTCAGTCAAGTTCCACCAGGTCAGTTGGTTATTCTTAATGAAATTTCTCTCACTTACACGGAAAAAGCTTCAAAACTGGCCTCCTCCAAAATGTTAGCAAAGAACAGATATCTCTAAGACTTTCTGTGTGTGAAATTAAGGGAGATGGGTTTTTTTCCTTACCTTTTTTTTTTTTTCCTCTTTTAGAAAAAATATGTTCAGAAAAATGCACTTAAAATCTTTTTTCTTCTAATTAAAACAAAGTTATTAAGAAAATTATATGAAAAGTGCAATTGTCATCTGAAAATGTGTTCTGTCAAATTCGGAGAATAAATTAAACCTCGAATAGAGAAATGTTAGTCCTGCCTTCAGTGCAAGTGCCAATGTAGCCTTACTTTACAGAGACTCTTTTGATGCTTCCGTAATGTGCCAATCATGTTCAAAAGTACAATTATTTGTTTACATTCTTGAAGAGAGATATTCAAAACAATTCGGAAGTCCTATTTTACTAATATATGGTAATGAAAATGAAATATTCATAATATGGTCAACTGTATTACAGGTATGAAAAGCAGTGCATGCCTAAAACTTGTACCTAGAATACTCTTTTTACAGCAAAATTATAGTTCAGTTTTGGCAGCTATGATTGTTATTTGTCAGGAAAAGTTGGCAAAAACCCAAAGTCATGGAAACGTTGGGAAAACTCCAGAAGCCTTTTCTTAGGCAAGTTGTCTATTAAATACAAGATTTAACCTGCCTTTTAAAAAGATAAAAATGGATGACCTGGATGAATGGAGTACTCAAACTTCCTGCAAAATAGGATGGTCTTCTTGTTTGCACTCTTTAATGTTTTGATTTCCCATTCATTGCTGAAGCTGTAATGAGCATCAGTTATTACATGGTGGCTCAGCTCCAACATAAATCACTTAACCTCCCCCTCTTTATTGATTTATATTAGCATTTATAGATGGCACTCATTGTCTTTATAGAGCCTGGAATCTCACAGTAATTAAGTTCAAATTTAAAATAAACAATGACATCCACTACAGGTTGTTGAAATATACTACAAGGTTTCTTGTCTAATGCCTACATTCAGTTTTAGACCTCATCTCATTGCCATTCTAAAAATTCTAACTAGACAAACCAAATGAAACCAAACAAATAATTACAGCAAAAAAGAACAGCAGGGAAGGCATGTATTCTGTCTTGAAATTACTATGGAATGGGTTTGTCAAAATTATAGTGTCAATATTTTATCAGATGTCACTCTTTCTTTTGCGGTAGTATTGAACGTAACCCTATGTAGCTCAGTAGTATTTTTCTCCTGAAGATATTTTAATCATAACTGGAGAATATTATATTATACCATTTGATCTCTAAGTCCTTTAATGCTCTTGGATTTGTACAGTAAGCTATTATTTTCTTTTGCTGCCAGGAGACAAATCTATGACTTCCTTAGAGTACATTCACATAATTCTCAATGAATCCCATTTATTTAAGATCACAACTACCTTTAGTGGTAAATGATAAGCATTCTGTACCGTGGCTTAAATATGAGAAAACTTTTCTCTGAGCCATGAATGCCAATCTCCATGTGCTGCAGGAGCAGAAACCATAAATCTAGTCTGGACCCTAAACCTTAGCAGTGGTTTCTGTCAAGTAACATGCTGAAGCCACAGTGGAAATACCAAGTGGAAGGGAGCTCCCCTATTAGCCCACAGTGCTGTTATGACTTGTCAGCTGCCCTGCAGCCTCACTCTTTCCATGGATCTCATATCTTTTGCTCTCCACATAGCCCTAACCCTGTGCTTAACCCTAAGCATGGACACTTCTGTAGCGGAACCTGGTGAAGCCCCTTGTGAAAAAGATATGATTGGGATAATTCTCACAGAACATCCAGCTTTTTCTTCCTTGAGATTTTTGCAGCACTGCTTTTCCTGTGGGTCTCATATCTCTGTCAGGGAGCAATAAAGGCAGCTGCTGCTTAGCAGGGGAAGGAGAGTTTGAGAGTTAAGCATCACAGCATGGTAGGCAAAAGCCATGGCCTCAACAATAAAAAGTCTTAGTTCTGCCATGAACAAGCCAAAAAGTCTGCCTATGGGTCAGGGTCAAAGTCCAAACCAAAAGGGTACAAGCCCAGGCACAGGCATAGCTTCAAAGTAGCTGCAATGTAGTCCAGGCATACGCCAGGTGTTGGCCTCTGCTTAATGCCACTGCCAAGCAAAGGAGGTAGGAACCACTGCTGCAGCTTCTTCTAGTTCTTCCTTGGAGAAATTTAAAGTCAGTTAGGGCTTCTCAAACAGGTCTCACCTGTCAGATACGCACCCAGGAAGAAGGAGGATTTTTCTCCTAACAAGAAAATTCTGCTGTGGGATATACTAAAGCCCCATGGGAAAGTCTGAGCAGGGAAGATTTCTCATAGAAGCCCATGCTTTGCTTTCTCAGCTTCTTAGGAGCCCTGTCCTTTCCAAGGGCACCAGCTTTCTTCCACTTTTCTTAATCCTAGTCTTAACCCTAAACCTGTCTCAGAGGTTTTAGCACACTTTTGATTAAGTTTTTCTGCTAGTCCTTGAAAGGTAACTATGCTTTTAAAAAAACAAACTAAATGAAAGATTAGTCTTCCTTGCTGACATTATCTTTTACTATTGTTTCAAATGAAACATTATCTATGTATATGGTATATCTGTATCGTGTGAGCTTTTTTTTCCTGGTAGGTTATGCTGTACTTGCATCACTGCTTTTTCCTCAGAGTGAACTATAGAGTGGTCTGCATGAGACCTCAGTTTTCATAACACAAATTTCCTGCTGTGACTCCTCAGTAGCTTCATGTAAAGAGAATAATATTGATCTGATTATTTTTAACTGCTTCTGCACACTAATGATGTAGTGTAAAATAATTGTACAATTGTATAAAGCAAAGCTATATTTCTAATTTCAATCTTGTGATCTCTATTTACACTTTATTTTAGGTTTATGTGGTTGTCTTTGTCATGATGCTTCTTTAATCATTTATTCTAATTGTCTTGCTTATCATCATAAACAATTTCCAACTAATAAATTATTCTGGCTTTTACTCCAAGAAGAGGGGGCTCTAATCCAAAGCCAGGGACGTTAAACAAAAAATTTAGCATTAGGACCAATTAGAAATTATAATTTAATTTTGTTATTTTTTTATGCTGTAAATTGATCCCAAATAATTCTCTTGGACATTTTTGATACTCCCTGTAAAGGAACTGAATTGTACTGTCTAATTGCTGTTGGCTTATTACCTGACAAGGCATTGTTTCTGTAATAAGTATTCTGATACAGTAAAACTGTTATCACATTTTACAAATACTTCTCTGAATTTTATATTTAATTTCAGCAAACATTAATGCCAGTGAAGCTTGATTGCCTCAGTGTCTGCAGAAACCAACACAAAAGAGCTGTGAATATTCCTGAATTCAGTTCATTTTAAAACTAGCATGAATAAAGTACAAATAGCTTTTTGTACTTCTGAACAACTCTAAATATTATGATTCTATTTTTCCCAGTGAGAATTGACATCCAGCTACTCATTTATAGCCTCAAGCAACATCACTTTTATTTTGAAATCCTGGTAAAACACCTTAAACCTCTGAGAAGTCTTACTCAAATGGATAATTCAACTGAATTCACTTTGAACTCAGAAGAACTACTCTGAATAAAGTTGCTCAAGTATAAGCACTTGCAAGACTGAGCCTTGTATTTGTTGTTAATTCCTGATTCTACCTTATAAATGCTAAAGGAAAACTTACTGAAGATAACACATTTTTAATCAAAAGGTAAATAAAATTGCTTTGTTCTTTAACAGACATTTTAAAACATGTATAATGAATTTTATAATGCATTGTTATGTAGAATACATATAAAGATCTAGAAAGATATAGAGTATGCAAACTGTAACAGTTCTGTGATTGTTAAGATTATTGAGCAGAGAATGACAGAAATCCTTAAAGCATTATTTTGAAAATACCAAGTGAATACATGGGACAAAGTATATGATTTCCTATGACTTATTCCTGATGTGAGGGAAAAGAAAAATACATGGATATTGGAAACAAAACTTCTACTGGGCTCACTTGTTTCAGGATCAAGTCCTAAATAGCAAAATTTTAATTAAAAAAAATGTGCAAGAGGGGTTTTTGGTTCATTTGGGATGCCTAACAGAGCAGTCAAGAAGAAAAAAAGTGGTAGCCAGAAGAGAAAAAAAGTCAAACTATTTCTCATGTGTTAGTAAACAGAGTGTTTTTAGAAGGGATATTATAGAGGAAGAAGGGAGAAATTGTATAATGGACTTACAGAAAGGAAAACAGTAAAGGGATGTTATGAGAATCTGAGACATAGACTTATGTTCACAGGCAAATTTTAAAAATATTTAATTACTACCCACATATGCAGACCTCACTTTCAGGGAAGACAGTGACACCAGCATATACAATACACAGAGACATCTGTTAGTAATACAACAGTTATTTTTCATTGTGTGTTTATACTGCTGGACCCTTACTGCCTGCCTTCAGTTGACACCTCAGCGTGAGCTGTACAAGCTGAGAGTTAGATCCCCAGAAGGTACCTGTTCAGAAGACATACATAAAGGGGTTACCTTGGTAACAGACACACGTGGAAGCTCTCAGAAGAGCTTTTTCCTCATGTATTAATATTTTCTGCTCTGTGTTGGCTCATATGCATACGTAGGTTCAGGCTACAAACTTCATCAATCAAACTACAGCTGCACAGCTTCAACTCTGACTTTTACTCTTTTCTGCTTTCCAGTAGCTTATGATGAAGATTTGCTGATGAATGGAGAGACTGGTATCCATTAAGGCATGCTGCTCCTCTAGAAATACACAAATCTCTGCTAAAAATTTACAAATCATTTACATAAACTTTTGAAGTAGGAAGAAGGTTTATATTACTGGTGAAGAGATGCCTATATACAATTGCTCATGGAGAACTGCTTCAGTAAGAAAACCTATAATGAATCTTCCCAATTTTTTTAATTAATAACCATGTACATGCATGCTTAATATATGCAGCCATACTAGAACTCACATTGTTAGAGTTGAAATGCACTCTTGTTTCACAGGCACAGAGAATGATCCCAAATGTGTAATATGTAATGTTACTTGAAGTCTCCATATTTTGGAATTAGTCTCACTTGGAACTGGTTCTGAATCCTATAAATTGCTGCCTTATGACAGCAAAAATTTATAACTCATCTGCAAATATTGTGCAAGCAGTCTGTATTAAAGAGTACATTTTCTATTTTATCATGTATTAATATTAGTATAATCAGGAATCATAAGGCAGAAGAAATATGTTCATTATGCTCCATCAAAAGTCCAATTAGGTACAAGTTTGGAAGGCCACTTTTTAATTCAGGCCCCTTACAGTTCTTCCAACTTATGCTAGATTGGTTGGACACGATTATGTTCTTCATCACATTTTACACATAGCTAATTTATTTTCACCAGTATAATAATTGGTCTAGAAGCAAATCTAAAGGCCGCTGAATTTACTTGGTGATGTTATCAATATCTTCAGTGAGGGAAGTATCAGTTTACATGATACATATTCCCCCTTTTCCATCCCCTTAGCAGAAATAGTACCCTCAGACCACAATAGTGGCCTTTTCAGCTTTGAAAGGGACTTGTATTTTTATTTAAAAAAAAAAGAATCAGAAGCCTTCACCTCTGGGCTGATGATACTCATAGCTGATGTTTCTAAGTAGACCTCATCCCATGTGGGACATAAAGATATTATCTCCCACAAATTTCCATGTAAGAAAACTGAGGGTGTAAACCAAGACCTGTTGTTATCAGGGAAAGTGTCCTGTATTTTAGCTAGCTTTGACAGAAGTTTTCTACTGCAGTTTCTACTGAGTCGTTACACTAACCAGGATGCATTTGTTTTTTCCTGTCAGTGCTGGTGAAAACATAGAAAAAAGGAATACTGTCTTCCTTATAAGTGAATATTGTTTGTAATGGAAAGGATCAGAAATGGAAAACTGGGTTTTTAAAGTACTTGAGCTTGACATAACAAGTATTCGATAGAGCTGTTCTGAAACTATTCAATTCATTTTGAATTCTTAGTTCTCTCCCTGTCTCCTTCTGTGTCTTTTTTTTTTTTTTTTTTTTAAGTATTCACTACTAAGTTGTAAACCTGGCCTCTACAGAGTTTTATTTTCCGGCACAATAATCATGCTAATGTACTGTAAGGCTAAATGTGAAGGATAGGTAATAATTTGTCAGTGTTTCAAGCAGAATTCAGGGACATTTCAAAATGTTTTTTTGTGTTCTGGGCTTCCAACTTTAAAATGTGATGTATAATTGACATTTTGATACTTCGAGGCCATGGTGTATTCTCACACTTCTATGAAAAAAAAAAAACAACTTGCTGACACAATCAGGAAACAGATGGTGACAAAGATCTTGTATTTAATATGCCAATCATTATGCTTTACTTGCATCTCATTCATGAGGCCACTATATGAAGGAATTTTGCTATGCCTCTGCAAATCAATCAAGTCTTTTAATATTTTTTTAAAATATAATTTAGGTCTTTCTTATCCTTTCTGTTTCATTATATTTGGAGGGGGGTGTTTATGCAAATTTATTACACACACAAAAAAAATGCTTTGACAATCCCACAGCTAGAATAGATGTCAGTAATGAAATATTCACTATAGATAGATTCAACAGAAACCAAGAAATTACTTGGCAACTGAAGTACCCACATTTTCCATAATTTGCTGTGGTCCTTAATCCAAAGGCTGTGACATAGTAAGACACTATGAAGGATGATGTCGAGTAGGAGGATAGATTCTGTAATGTGGCCTCATATTTACTAAGACCTGGACTTCAGTCAAAATTTTCTACTCAAGAAAACCACAGATGGCAGATTACCAATGTATTTCAGTTAGTACTGAAATCATTGCATATCTCTGCCAAGCAAACCTTTTCTTCAGCTCTGAAAATAGGCATTTTCCTTGCAGAGTGTCTGACTCAGAATCCCCTTATACGGGAGAGTTCGTCCACTTACAAACTGAGCAAGGATCCTCCTTGGACAGCTTTAGGTCCTCTGAAGATATTTTAGCCCATTATTGCAAGTGATGAGAAAAGGCTGTTTCTTTCTCCTTTGTTTCTCTCCTGCAATGTCCAGAGAAAGCTTCTTCCTTTGCAAGTGCCAAATACTCACATTTAGAGGAAGCTGGGGTACAGTTATCAGTGTTTTCTCCAGTCTCTCTCCTACTCTCTGTAGATTCCCCTCCTTCTAAAATGTGTATCTTTCCATTTAAAGAAGTTAAAAATACTTCTGGCTCTCTGCAAAAGGAATGACACAAGCAAGAGAACACATCATGTAGCTTGACTATTTACAAGTGCCTTTTTACCTGGGATAGAACAAGCCTCTTACATGAGTATAGTTGGTAGTAATTTGAAAACTTAGACATTCTTCCCAAAGTGGATGGAAATATACACTGCTACCATCTTGTATAAGATGTGGGGAGAAAAGGGAGAATGGCCTTGTGTTGAAACTTAAAAAAAAAAAATTATTTCTAGAGAAGAAAAAAGAATTTTTCACCATTGTTCAACAAAATCCAGTGTCATTCCAGGCACAGTACACTTCAGTAGCTGCTCCCCTGAGACAAGTCTCATAAAAGGCAAAGTGGTCCTAACTGCAAGAAAAGTGAGCCTATGTTTCTTTCACACATGTCACAACACAGGGCTCATGGCAGCCTTTCAGCATATCCCCTGCTTTCCACAATAATTCCCCTTTCTAATCTCTAGCCATTCAGACTACTTGCAATGTGTTCTTTTAGACCAGATCTTTACTGACTCATAACTGGGAGGTCTATGTCACCCCTATTTTATCATATTTCCTTCATTGCGTGACATTCTTCATTTAGCTTGCCTAAGCAGGTTTGCGTTTACGAAACCAGAAATCCTCAAAATTGCAATTCTGTATTCCCTTTAATTGGTTAGGAGAAAAACAACACAACAATAATATCCCCAAACCCAGAAGCTCACAAGCACAATACAGCATTGTGTAACAGTTGAACTGTTCTTAAACACAGGGTCAGATTTATTGTTTCACTACTTATCAAAGACAGTGGTGTAAACACCTTGCACTATCTAGACAGCAGTCTCTTGGGATGTCAAAAGTCAAGGTTACATCAGCTTTTGACTTTGTCCAGGCTCTATGATGTACAATGTCACTGTAACAGAGCATTTCCTCTTTGTTCTGGGGGAACTTGATTCATAATGAGCCCATTTAGGGTGTACTCAGATTGTGATAAAGAGCTTTACACAGAAGCTCCTATTTTAGAGAAACAGGTGTTGGCTTTGATTAGAGGAAAATGACATCATCCAAGGGAGAGGAGAAAAAAAAGCAAAGGGAAAGGAAGGCAAAAATAGAAAAAAAGTGGCAACCGACACAAATACATTTGCACATATAAAGCTGTTCTAATGAGAGCCAAATTGATTTGACATTCAGTGGCAGTTTGAAGCCAAAAAAAGCAAGGCAGCCTACAAAAGGCCCAGCTCATTGTTTATGGAGTGTCATACTTCATCATCTGTGAGACCAATAACAGTGATGGGAAGACCTTTAAAAGCAGGGAGTTTGCACAGAATGGCTGCATGGATACTGCTGATGTCAGATGCAATAGAATGATTGTGAGCTATTTCCTGAATTGAAATCATGTTTGTCAGGTTAAGTGGATGCTGTCTACAGATTATATCTTTGAGAAGAGGATTTGGTATTGTTAGAATTCTTGGCTGATTTCTCCTAGGCAGACATAACCACAATACTTACCCTATGATGGGTACTGATTATCAAACTAAATAAACTGAATAAAAAACATAGAAGATAAAACAATTATATAACATGCAAATGCAGCTTCCAGTACATGAAAATTATTCCTTTCATGAAAAAGAACTTTGCACAAAATCAAGTAAATTAATGTGGGTATTCCTTCCATTCACCATCCTCATTTTCATAGGTAACTTTGTAAATATTTTTACAAACATGATTTTTACATTTTCATCAAAAGAGTGGTCCTCTGTCATTAGTAGACTGCAGAATATATTTTGTCCATCTCTGCTTTCAGTTAGAGCACCTGGTGAGGAGTGACATGTTTATCAAATGTTGGTGAATGCCAACATGAATTAAATAAGCCTTCAAAAAATACGTGAGATGCTATAGCCTTGTACAGAAAAAGATATGTGTAGAAAACAGTCTCTCTCTCTGCCTTCTAGCTATGAGCTCAATCTAGATATCACAATATTGATATTAAAATCTGATCCTAATGTTTCTGTTTAGATTTCACTAGAAAATCTGTTTCTTTCTTGAGGGAAAATTCAGGAATTTCATCCTCATGGATCTCAGATCTCTAAAGACTCACTGGAATACACAAGAATCTCAAATTGGGAAGTCCTTAATGACATTTTACATATGGTATCTATTGTGGCATCATAACGCAAAAAGCACTATGTGGGGTGACCAAATATAAAATGGATGGCATAAACAAAAACCAGAGAGAGACAAGAGACATGGAAGTCTAAGAGAACCAATAAACCATTTTCTTTTATTCACATTTAAAAAAAAAAAAAAAAAAAAAATCAGTTGGGTTTTTGTTTTTTGGTTTTTTTTTTTTTTTTTTTTTTTTGTGAACCTTCTTTTCCGTTTCTTGTAAATAATTTAATCTGTGAGTTTATTAGCATGATCATCCAATTAAGCAAATAGATCAAGTAGGTCATAATGTTTAAATATTAACAAAAGGCAACATTGCATCTATATTAAATACTGTATTCTGTGACATACAAAGACAGCATACACTGATTATTAATTATGTGTGCATATGTAATCCCTCTTATGTCAGATTTATGTTGCAAATCATATGATTGAGTTTCTTTTGTTATATTTAGGAGAATTATAAGCCACACTGGAATAAATTACAAGTTTTGAATGCTACAAGATAGGTTTCTAAATTCACTTTATAATAGTACCTAGCAACTCCAGGCCATATGTATTCTACTACAGCCTGTACTTTAGTTTGCAGGAGAAATGGGGTTGCTCTGTGTCTAGTAGTTGCTCTGGTTTAGTAGTCACTCTGAAGTCCTTCAGACATGATATTTAATTCTATTAAATTAAATATTTAAATACAGCCAGCACAATAAGCCCTTCAACGACTGGATTTCACTTTTCTTAGGCTGTAAGAGTGTTCTCATGGATAATCCTGTTGTAGAAAAAGTAAATAGGAGATCTGTTACTGAAGACTGAAGAAATGCATTGCTACCAAATTTTGTGAAAACATTTAAAATGTTACCTTTTAGGATTCAGTGTCAGAACTGTAGCACCACAGAAGTGAATGCAAGCAATTTACATTTCCCTTAGAGCTATTGTTTCACACTGTCTGAAGACTCAGGCTATGTCTTTCACTGCTGAAAAATGATGTATTTT
Source organism: Psilopsiagon aurifrons (assembly GCA_025447955.1). Taxonomy (NCBI): domain Eukaryota; kingdom Metazoa; phylum Chordata; class Aves; order Psittaciformes; family Psittacidae; genus Psilopsiagon; species Psilopsiagon aurifrons. The sequence continues at coordinate 43,799 of JAOEHY010036452.1, forward strand.
ACATCAAGCAATGTAAACTTCTATAAATTAGTGAAAACAAGAAGAGACAAATTTCACTTTAATGTAGCTAGTCAAGGTTAACCTCAGGCCTACATCTGCCATTATATTGACAAAATATAAAGAGAAATAACACGGTTAACAATGAAAATACAGCCTTTGCAAGAGGACACTGTATTAATCACCTGCTACTCAGAATCTTCCCTCCACAGTTCTACACTCACAAAGTCTGAAAATATCTTGCATTTTTGTTTTGTATCTCCTTCCACATCTGTGAAAAGTCATAGTTTTTATATGAAATTCTTCTGGAAAAGGGAGACCCAAAGGAAGTAGGCACAATGTATAAACTATTGCATGCATATATATAAAAAAAGTTATGAAAAAAGCAGTTTCATCTAGCAGAAAGATCAGACCAAGTCACTAAAATTAAAAATAGCCTAAGAAATAAAGATTTTAGTTTTATTTTGTTTTCCTGACACTGAGGGTGTCTAATTCCTCGAACAAATTAACTCAGCAAGTGCTAATTTTCTCCATTGCCTGCAATATCTGAATAAATGGCTTTTTTTATTCCCCCTGAAACACATGCTTACTTAATACAAAAATGCCACTTTTTTTTTTTTTTTTTTTTTTTTTTCTTTTTTTATAAAAAATGTTAAAGGTAAAGATAAAGGTGTGGAAACTTCCCTTTTCTGATAACTTGCACGAAGTGTGTTTCTTTGCATAGTACTTCCTTGCCAGTAGGGTTTGGATAGTTTAGATAGAGAGTTCCTGTGTGATGTGTGATTAAAGTAAGTTGGCTCAGAAAGAAAACATAAGATAAAATTTTACGTGCTTGTGTTATTCGAAGATCTAATAATCTGGATAACCTAGGGATATCTTTAGTCTTAAAATTAACAAGTTTCAATTAGTATCTCTGGGACATAGAAGTACAAATAAGGAACGCTGCAGGAGTGAATATATTCCTCTGATCTATTCCAAAAGTTGTCCTTTAGGTTTTTAGCCCCTCCACATATCCAGTCTTATCTGTAATATTGTAGTGAAAATAATTTCATTTGCATTACTTCATGTCCACAATCTGTTTATTTACATTCCACACAGCTAATTGTGATTGCATGATACTTTATTGCATTTACCTAGCTTCAGCTGAATCACTTAGTACTCCTTCCACAGGTCAGCAGTCACTGAGCCTGCACAGGCACAGCTAAACACATTCTGAAGAAGACTTGGTTAAACAGGTATACCAAAAACCTCAATGACACAGGTAATCTTCACTGTTGATGGCAAAAAGGCTACATGATGGCATTAAAAAAAAAAAACCAAACCAAAAAACAAAGTAGGTTTTACATTTATGTAACTAAGAGAATTGATGCTGAGCTTGTAAACAGAACAAGTTAAATAAAGACACTAATATAATAGCAAGCAATTACACACATCTTCAGTAAAAACCTTCAGTGTAAAAATTCTCTTATCAAGGAAGTGTGACTACTGACTACAAGCTCTGCTCCTTAGAGACTGGTTGTATTTTAAAGAGAAGCTTTTCTCCTGCTTGGGAATCTAGTAATAAATTATTTTCAAGAGAAAGGAAAGACAATAGGAGTTATCCTAGAAGAAAACTCAAATGCAAGTCCTTCTTTTCCATGTCTTTCCTACCACTCTGTACGCCACTCCTGTTACAGCAGGGTGTTTGGACGCATATTTTCTAAAACAGTTCCCAGCCGGATAACCTTCACTCATGCCAAACTGGTCATTTCAATGCTGTGATTTCCCTAACTGAGGTTAGACTTAGACATCCTTGTGCAAAACTTTAGGAGGCTCCAACAGGTCTTCCATATGTCATTAAATCCACCTATTCACTCAAAAGGCTCTTTCTAAGTAATGATACTAGTTCTAACTGTGCAGCCAGAAATGACTGGAGATAGAACTTTGCTGCAGCAACTTGCAGAAGTTGAGAATGAGTACTTCTTAGGAAGACACGTTGCAAGAAGTTCACGTGACATCTGTTTCCCAGTAATAGATAGACACAGTTCATGCACCGCTACAAGCCCATCAGTTTCTTGAAGGGAAATGCATATACGTACAGTGTAGCACATACATCTCTCAGGCTTTCACTACAGGAAGTGATTTGCATATGTATCTCCAAAACTGTGGTTTTAACATGGTATTTTAAGGTGTTTAACTACAAAGTAAGAATTGAATGCAGTTCAGTGGCTATTCTTTGCAATTCAGAGTGGAAACCTAACAGATTCTCTGAAACAGCACATATTTCTGGACATGCCTGAAGATGAATGAATGTGGCTACCTTTTGGTAGCCTTTTGATTAGGGAAAATAAATGAAGAAAATGGGAGAAAAAGATTTTAAGTTCAAAATTATTAATTTTATGATATCTTTCGTGTAGTGCAGTCTTTTTGTTTCTTGCTCAAAAAAAGCAAGTAATTTTTATTTGGTAGTCACCCTGAACATGACTATTAGAAGAAAAATCTTAAAACCAGGCATGTCAAATCCCTTTTCATAAGGAGCCTGCAGCATAGAAAACTTTGTATTATGTGTATTAAAGGAGGAATATGTAAAGTGCAAGAACATCTTCTGGCAAAATATCTGAACTACAGTAAAACTGATATCTACAGGAAAATGTTTCAAGAACAGTAGGAATCAGTGAGAAGAGGAATTTTACTCTGGGCCCTGCCTGTGCAAAGATGAGTAGCATTCTCATATCAATGAAAGAACAAAACGGGATACAAAGAGAAAACAATCCCACATTTTAACCCAAATCTACTTCTTGATTTTCATCAGCAGCAATAACTATTCAAGAATTGGGTTTTAGTTAACAACTCATTAGCAAACAAAAACCCCAAATGCCATCAAACTAGCTAAAGATAGGCTACTTGTTATGGAGCAGTTTCTGGTGCTAATAAAACAGTGCAGTTTTACTTTACAGCACCCTCCCCCAGCTCTTTTCTCCATTGCTTTATTTCAGCCACTGAGACATGTGGAAAAAGATTTGCTCTGTTTTCATCTCTTGCTGCAGTTAGTATTTTATTGTAGAACTACATTAAAAAATAAAATTGAAAGTAAATAAGTTTTGCAGCAGGTATTGTATAAGCAAATGTATCTTTATTTTCTGCATATTATGTGAAAGCAGATTAGGTGTCTTTTGGTCAACTGTGAAATGCCATTTGTATCTGGAAGTAACTTAGGCTCATAAGGGTTTGTTTTTTTTTTCCCCCTCTAATTCATTGCAGGTTTGTTTCCTTTACGAAAACAGATTTGATCAGGTAATCAGAGTGTAGAAGTAGTTTTCACTCATTCAGTGATATTCCACAGGTTTTATTCACTTTTATTCTTCACTGCATTTTCAGTCTTGGAAACTCATTTACATAATCTCCATAGGGTCATTTCACAGTAACTGCATGTGACTCTGGATAGGCCAGCTAATAATTACTCTAAACTATCTGAGAATACCTAACTCCATAGCGACTATACAGTTATTTCTTCATACTCAGACTCTAGATTGAAAGCTCTATGACTGGTCCAAAGCTATGAAATGTCAAGCTGTTTACCAACAACAAAGACTATGCCTCTGCTTCTCAGCCCCTGCAGCTGAAGCAGAAAATGCCAGTGTTTACTTAAAGAAGGGGAGAAAAAACTCTCATTCCTCTATGCTTGGTCCTGGCTGTTGGACTGAATAGTAGTTTTTGTCATTCATATTAATGGGAATGGAATCTGGCTCTCTTTCTCATCCCTTTTATGCCCTGTCCTCTTGCACTTCACGAAAATACTTTATTTACACAAGAATTGTCATAAGACTATAATTTCTGTAGATGAGATTCTGCTCTATTTCTTCATCTACTGGCTTAGTTTAGGTTTCCCATCACCTCTTATACGGAGCCATGATGTATATGTCTGTATATATCCAAAAAATATAATTCAACTAGGAAAATAAGGGAAGAAGCAAGAATTTTCCCTTGGAACTTCTGTAGGCCAAAATCTTCTGGTATTTTTACCATAACATTCTGGCTCTCGAAGCTTTGGCCATTGCTGTCCAGCATTAATGTCACACAAGATGACTTATCACAAAATGCTTCTTTTTGTCAGAGTAGAGTTTGGATTAAATGACTATGGAAAGGGACAAAGGCAAATTATGAAAGGCAGGACTTTCCTCCCCTTCCTCCTTTGCAATTGAATTAAAAAATGTCACTGACTTTAATCACCAGTTACAGGGAGAATTGTACAGGGTTTCAGAATCTGGCAGAAAAGATGAAAAATTTCTGAATGGAGATAAAGGAAAACACAGAAAAGCCTATATAAAAATGCAGGGTAAAAAAAAGCTTTTCTTTGATATTTTACAGAATGCACAGAAATAACATTTGGATAATGATTAAATAATACTCAAAGAGTCTACTGTGCAAACAAGGAATTTCTGAGGGTTGTGTATGTGTGTGCTATTTAATTGTTTTGGATTTTTGCTTGAGATTTCTTTTCAAAAAGAATGGTGTGATCTAAAAAGAGAGGACAAGCTTGGTTCAGTTATAGCTTTCATATAATTACTACAAACTAATGCAAATTAGACTGTAGGTCTGCTCAATGTACATTTCTGTGCTTGCCAAATTATGTTTGGCAGTGTGGTCAAGCAATAACAGATGCACACTGTGCCTAGTTTTCTCGGGCTGTTCAATAATTAGGAGGGCCATGTATTATAATAAACCACATCCCCTTGGCTGAGATTTGGATGCAAATTGCACACTAATTCACTTCCAAGTTTTTTGGAAGCATACCAAAAGACATGAAAATTAGGGAAATATACTATTTACTTCAGGAAATGTGTTTAAAACTAAATAAGGCTTATTTGTAAGCAGTGTTCATCTATTCCATCCTTGTAAAAAAAATTAACAATAAGTTCCCTTTCCTTTACACTATTAAGTTCAGCTCTGGCACAGAGCAGCTAATGTGACACCTCTGCAATGTTCATGGCATCTCTATTATTCTTGTACTGAGAGAGTATAATATAAAAGACAGTTACTCTGCTTTGTATTTCTCTAAGGTATTGCTGAGGTTGAGTGGATGATATCAGTTCAATGAAAGATTTGAATCACTCTGCAATCCAAATTCTTTGCAATCAGTTGAGTTGTAATGGCATGCTGTTTATAGCAGAAAAATTGTCTTTTGAAAAGGCTGAAGATTCTTTACCCTTAGCTATTATACAAAGGCTGAATGGCCAGATTTAATGAAAAAAAAATACTTAATGAGGGAAATTCTAGGAAATCCAGCAATGTAATGCAGCTACATGTGTACATGTAACTGCACCTGTCTCCAAATTCTTAAGAAACAGAAAATTAAAATAATTGAACTTGCTTCTACATATATTAACAGGTAGTTAGGTTGTCCTGAAAATCATTTAAGTGACCTGCTTTGCAGTAACAGTTAACAATCTGAAACACAGAAATAGAATGGAACCTAAAAGTGGTATAGTAACAGATACATCCCTTGTGTTTACTGCTTACTTGTATTGTGATTGCACCGAAGAGGCAGGCTCATGGATTAGGACTCCTCTGTACACGTCCTAGACAAATACAAAAAAAAAGGCAGTGAAAATGGCAGAAATCAGAATACTGTCCTGCAGTATAATTTTTAAATTCCTTGTTTTAAGAAGTCATATCATGAAACATAATGCTGTAAATCTTTCCAAGTATTTCAAATTTTACAGAGATGTAGTTCTTTGCAGGAAGACAATGAGGTGAAACATTGCTTGCCAAAAATATAAACTCTTTTCAAGATATTCTACATTGCCAGCACAATTTTAGTCACTACAGTGTAGTTTTGACATGGGTGGCTTAGTTGTAAACTAATTCACATGTGTACCAGCAGAAATGCCTACAGTAAAACAAAAGTCAGATAAGGTTATTGAAGTCTTATCTATTAAAAATTTGATAATACAGAAATGAATACAGAATACAGAATTACACCTGATAATACAGGTGTAGTGGCAGTAGGCAAGTGTGCTAGGATTAAAACCAATTTTAAGAGGATAAACCAATGCTGTGACATTCAGCTATGGCTAGACTGCTATGTATATCAGGTCTGCAGAGGGTTATAGTAGGTAGTTTTTAGGTATTTCTTAGGCATTTATCCTGTTTGATGGTTGTTTGTATTGTGACTAGATCATCATAGACTAACAAGACAGCAACAGAATTCTTATTTCCAGTATGATAAACACAAAGTTAACGACATAAAAGCAGTTTTGGCAAGAGGACTGTTCACTCTGTATGTTGAAATTGAAAACAGGTTAAAGACTAAATGTGGAAAAGCAGCTGAAATTGTAAACTCATTTGCATCATTTAAATTAAGGAACTATAAAGAGCTTTAGGTGAATTTTGCAAAAATAACTGGTTGAATTACTTAGTAGCAGATAAGTCTCAACAAAGATAAGACCTCCCTAAAAGTCATTAGTGGAAACAGTCTTAAGTATTTATACATAATGATGTCACCTGAATTAGTTGTAATCTCTCAGGAAAAAAAAATCTAGGCATTACTTTAGACAGCTCAATGAAGAGACTTGTTCAAATAAGATGTTAAATTGTGTTAAGAAGGGAATAGAAAAGAGAAGATTACAATTGCATTACATAAGTCTATGGCACATTGATTACTGTATTCAGTTAGACATCTTATTTTTAAAAGACTCAAATGAGAAGGTGAAATGAAGTACAATGAAAATGACAAAGGTGTTACTTTCATAGTCACTAAATTATGTCAGCCTCTTCAGAAGCATAAGGGAGTAAGTGGAAAATGTTAATCCCAATTTGATAGAACCATCCCCAGAGAGCTAGCCTTTTTTCTAATATTTATCAGGTGCAAGCCAACCTATTTTTTAACATTTATGAAAGACTGTTTCAGTATGTTGCTATTGTCTGAGTCAGGAAAATACAGTGATGGTATAGAGCAGTTTTGGACTCCAGCCATTCTGTTGTGTGCGCTCATCATAGATGCAAAGTGTGTGAAATCCAAATCAACACTTAATAAATAATGTAATTTCCATTTTTAATGAATAAACTTTCTACAAAATTAGTCTTTTCACTTAAACTAGGTATCCCTAGCTTGCACATCACAGAGGCAGATTAAAGGTGAACCTAATGTTCCTGGGGCTTGGTGGTGGTGGTGGGAATTACTTGCGTTTTTATTAGGATTTTGTTATTCTTTTTATGGAAACAAATTCATTGAGGTCAGTTAGAATTTATTAAAAATTATAACATTGTTGTGAAATTATGAGGGTTTTTACACCTTGCTTGAACTATTCTAGACAGCAGGATATATACGTATTAGTTTCCTTAGAGAAAACCTCTGAAAACGTCAACTTTGTGCACATCTGTGTCTGGTGAAACAATATGTGTGCAAGTTAAACATTGAAAATAGTCCAAGAGTTGCCATTAATTTGAACTGATCTGAAATCATTATCTGGAACTGCCAGGAAATTGAAAAATTAGATATTTCCACGGGTCTTATCTGAGATAATACGTATCTTTTGTGGAATGTACAAGAATTTCACTATCATTACTGCTGCTAACTTCAATAGAACTTATATTCATTAAATATGAAAGAAAGTACTGATGATAGGGTGCCTCTCTACTCAGAAGAGACTTTGGTAATACAGCCGTATCTGGTTATGCTCCTTCTCTGTATGTGGTGAATGCATGAAGAAGCCTCTTTGGAGTGTTATGGAGTAAAATAATCTTCTAACAACATAAAGCAAACTATACCTCAAGTTGTATAAACCTGTGCAATGATAAATGTCTAACAAAACTTTGTATATGGAGCAGACCAAACACACTGTCAATTGTTTTGGTCTTGACAGCTATGTTTCTTCAGCAGCTGACAGCTTTTGTGATTTTTTCAGTCTATTTTACTAGAGGTGATAGGGTTACATTGGCATGTATTCCAGGTCTATTAGAAGGCTGCCTGTATTTAAGGCTCAATGATCTCTGCAGATTCCCTCAAGTCAGTACTTCTACGTTCCTTATCAAAATTTTCCTAGAATAACATCACCTCTACAGTAATGTTAGGTGAAAGCCAAGATAAATAAATAAATTTCTCTACATTTGATTCTTTGTATAACATGCTGACACCATCAAATTGATCATTATGTCTTACTGTTTTCCTTATCATGCCTCCCTCAATAGCTCTGGCAAGTTAGACAGAACTGTAACTAAGCAATATTTTTTAATTAATTGACTGTAAGAAATCTTTTCAAAATTCATAGCATTAAAAATTTTCAAAGAAAGATGAGAACATCTATTTTCAAGCATTTTTGGTTGAAAACAACTCATATTCTCATTATTCCACTAAAAAATTTGGATTATTCAGTGTTTTGATGAAAAAATTAAGAAGGGTTTTATTACTATTATTGTCATGCACATGTATATTTCTGTTTACTTTCCTATTCCTTTATTTTTAAGGCTAGCGCTCAAATTTCCAAAGGTAGGTAGTTGAGTTAGATGCCTAAATAACCCCATGTATGTGACAACACATCTCAGTCAGATCAAGGTTTAAAACCTGAATAATACACTGGGAATAACACTTGTAGGTTATTCTGTTGACATCACATTTTTTACTCTTTTTAAAAGACTTTGGAAACTCAGCATCTCTATGTGCTAAGATGGTGGATAATATGCCTTGTTCAAACATCGGAATGCTCTAGGAATGGACTAATAACTAAGGATAAATTGTTCTCTTGCAAGATTTGATGTCAGGAGTGTGATCTGTTTCAGTTAAAAAAAAAAAACATCCGTTCTGCAGTGCCACTCACAAAACCCCTTCAGTCTAGCGTCCCTTATTTACTACCTCCATATTACAGAGTTCATACCAGTAGCCTTTTTTGCTCAGACATGAAATATGATTCCTATAACTACCAGACTGTTATATATTAATGTTTCTTACCGTGTTACTCAGACTTCCCCTTTTGCAGTTTTCCTGCAGTTCCCTGGAAGAACCAAAATCCTCTGAGACTGTCACCTGATAGTTGTGGAACCAGCTGAAAAAGATTTTCTAATTTATATCAGTTCTTCTTGGATAATATGCACTGTGGGGCAAGATCACAGCCAAGAGGGAGGGAAATTTAAATTATTCACTGGAGAGATAGTATAGCATTTGTGAGGAAACTAAAACTATTACCATGAAACATAGGCTACATCTCTCATTGTTTCATGGAGTAAAAACCAGCGAAAGTATATGCACCATTCAAAACCTAACAAAATCAGTCCTTGCACTGTTTTTTGTACACTGGCATTTTATCAGCAGCATTTTGAAGACATGATGTCTTCACTCTGGCATAATGAGTTCAATCACTCCACACCAGGAGCACTGTTTTACAAGGAAGTGTGAGGGACTACTTCAGATTGTTCTACAGCTGAACATCCACACCATTTAACTGGAAGGAACATGCTCAGATCACCATTAGGTAGAAGAGGTGATTGGACCCATGCCTGCCACACCCTGGGTGAATGGCAATCAATCTATCTGGGGTGGGATGGAAAAAAGATCGCCTTTCGCTCTTACCTAGTGTTACTTCACATTTCCTCTGTGAAAAAGACTACTTTCAGGAACAGTTTTAAGATAATGAATCTTGTTGTCCTACATTGTCTCCCTGCAATCTAACCATGTAAATATTACCCCACGAGACTTAGGAGAAATCTCTTTGTAGTCATTTTCCATGAGCTATTTTGATAAGATTTAGTCTATGTTATGTTTTTATGGATCCCACTGTCAGCTTTCTCTCCCCACAGACTTCGTATAGGGAACTGAAGCACCTGGATTGCAGTCAGTGGCAGGTTTGGTGCTGCAAGAACCAGTCAGTGTTTTGATGCTTAAGAGTGTTTTGCAGTTAAGTTTTATAACCTCAAGATTTTGACAACCTTTACAATTTTAAAGAAGTGGGATAAAACAATCTCAGTAGTGGTTACAAAAGCTGGGGGCACTTTTGTTAACTGAGCTGTCATTTTGGCATGGTTTCAAGTCTATGACAGACACTGAAAAAATATTGCATCATAAAATAGCCCATTTTACAGGATCTTAGCATGGAATATACCTAAGAATATGAGATCAACCTGTGCTTGTTATCTCCTAGAGATTAAAAAAAAAAAAAAAAGCCAAGCAAACTAAAAACCCCAACCTCGCAGAGGGTTAATTTAAAACTAAGACGAAGCTACTTTCAGGCAGTAATGTTTTTTAAACCTTCCTTTATAATTTTTGCTTATCAAGGAGTGCCCTTCTGGTATATCAACTGAGCCAAGACTGAGTTCTCAAATACTATGATGGCTTCTGTTAATTAGATAGTTTATCTGTGATGAGTTGTTGACACTGAGATGATTTGTGTTAAATAATTTTAAAATATTCTGTGGGGCACTAACTTAGAAGCATTGTTTGTTCATATTCCAGGCCCCGGCTTCAATCTTTTTTACAGCCCTCAACAGAAATGAAGTTGATGCTTCAACAAAGTTCTTTAAGTCAGAACAAGTAACATCGCAAAGATATTTTTGAGTAACTGTAAATCTCTAAAATAATTTTGTCTTTTTATATTCTGGGCTTTAGTTTAATGGAAGAACATTTAAATTGGAAGAACATTTTTGGTAATATTATTTAAATATATTAAGTTTTGCTAGTTTAGCATTTTATAAGTATGTCTTTCATGATGTTTCCCCGTCCATCACAGGTCTCTCAATTCAGGGCAAAATGAAGTAAAGACTGGCAGAATGTGACATTTCTTTCTACTAGGGTGCTATATTTTTATGAATGCTCTTATCTCTTGATGGGCTTTAACAGGAGAGGTGGATAGGCTGAGTTTTAGTTGTGAAATACACTGTTTGTTACAAAAAAACCACACACTGTACTTCAGAGGTGCTTACTAAGTACTTCACTGTTTGAAATAAAAAATAAAAAAAAAAAGCTTGCATGTGGATGAACCAAGTGTAAACACAGATAGGAAGTACTCTGTCACCATATTAAAAGGAGTACATCGTTATTTGTTCTTCTTGTTCTTCTACTTCATAAATTAGTTCTCCCTTCCTATCTTGCTTCTCTGTTCTCGCACCTTTCCACCACCTCATTTCCTTTATTTTCTTATTCCCCCTTTCAACAAAAATGATACCCTTCTTTCTGACTGTTTTAATCCAGTTTTCACTTTTTTGCCTCCACTGTCTCTCTAGTCTTTAAGCCCCAAATGCTCCCTTTTCCTTCTCAACGTCCCATCCTTCCTGAGTGGGAGTTCTGCCCATGCCGCTATAACACCTCAGACTCTGTTATGATCTCCATTCTGCATTTGCACATGGATACAGTCCCCTAATTGAGAGACTTTTTTTTTTTTTATTAAAAGCATTAGACATTTATATGTAGGAATAACACTTGCAGAGACATTCTCTAGGTTAAATGTTAAAAGGGATGTCAATCATCATACTTCAGAACATAAACAGATTGCCAGCGTGGGTTGAAAAGGAATTTTCCCGACATAAAGTCATAGAAGTTTGCAATAGAAAAGAACTAATAGGTCAGGTGATCCATCTACCTGCCAATTCAAGCTTCTTCCCCACCATGTATTTTGCTGATCATTTGACCTCTCAAAAATCTCAAGCAATTGGACTGTTAATGTTTCCCTGTAAAGATTATACAGTCATTTAGTGCAACTAGTTTGCTCTCCAGATTTTTTTCAGGTAGACAGTCTAAACTTCTTTCATTACCTTCATTCAACTAGTCTTAATATCACTCCCATCTATCACATTAAATAACATTTCTCTCCTGCCCTATTTTGTATACCTTCCTAGTGAATATAAATTGCTGTTATGGTCTGTTCAATGATTCTTACCCAACCTATTATTTGCATTTAGCTAAACAAACAATTCTTTTCAGTATCATCTCTGCTTAAATTTATACTTTTGAAAATATAATGCACATGAGAAGAGTCACCTACAAAGACTGGAGGCAAACCAGAGCTTCTGAATATATTTACACATACACATAAATAGATTTGTCAACAAGAATATTCTTATACATGGTACACCTATGCAAAATGAATGTTCAATTAAATATTATCATTCTTTATAAGACAGCCCTTTCAGCTATGCAAATGTTTCTATGGTAGTCTGTTCTGCCCTGCAATTCTTAGTTCAGGAAGGAAGGCAGCTTTCCAAATCAGGGCCCAGTCTCTTCAGGGGTAAAAAAAAATATGAATTGTTTGGGGAGGAACAAGGATGAATTTTCAATAAAATAAAAACTATAAACAAGGGGAAGATAAAAAATGCACAAGTAACTCTGAAGCAGGCAGGAGAATACTTTGCCTAGGTCTTGAAAGGACACATGCTCTTGTAGATGTGACAGAGGACAGGGTGAGAAAGCACTGCATTGCTGTCCAAAGGTATCACACGAGTCTTCTGTTATTTGAGTAACATGACAAAAGAATGAATGTGAAGGTATAACTCTTCTTGTACTCTGTGCTAGTTATAGCACCTTGGGGTAAGAAAACCAACAGAGGGAATATTAACCCTTGCTGCAAACATCTTTCAACTACTAACTCCAGTTTCTGTTTTCCAAGACAAATGTAACTGTCCAATAAACTCTCTTCTAAACCTCATAAAATCATTTTTCTAGAGCTATGGCTTTTGAGGTGTAAGGCTATATTACAGAGATATTTTGAAAGTCTTGTGGTGAAATTCTAAGCAGCGGTTATCAGATGAAAGTGGCTAGTTACCTTCACTACACTCCCTAGTACTTAAGATACTTTCAAGCTTCAGGACATAAGAAAATCAGTGGTCTAGCCTGTTCACACAGCAAAAATAGATTGCAGCAGTCCTCCTGTAAAAGTATGCTGAAGAGTATTGCCTAGAACTTTATACTGTAGGTCAATTTCTATTATAATTCTAACAAGCAAGTATGTAATATACTCCAAATACAGGTGACGAAATGGTTACTATAAAGTATCCAAGCAAGACTCATTTCTGTAGCTCTATTTTTATATCTTTATATCCTTTGCAGATTAGCGTAAACACAATTAATTAATCATGAAATGCAACTCCCACATAGAAGAGGGATTTTAGCTTCCAAAGCAACTTCCCTGCCAGACCTGAAAAATCTTATTCATTGTCAAGCAGTGTCACTCTTCTTAGCCAGCCTTTGATACCATGAGGTGCAGCAACCAAGAATTGCAGCTGTCTGCCTGTTTTTTGACATGGATACAGGATTGAAATATACTGGGCTATTTGCACCATCTGGTACATGCATTTCAGTTGAATGAAAGCAGATGAACTCCTGGGCACTTTGGTGATGAAACACCAGGAGAAAAGAAAACAAAACCCAGAAGACAAAAAAAGTGTTAGTGAGGAAAAGAAGCCGAATTGATCTAATTTCTGGACTATGGAAGGCCATCTTCTAGGTTTCCTTACACTTGACATGGGACTGTATGTTTGACTCCTTGCACATTTTGCATAAGAATGTGTTAGATTAAGCAGAATGTTCTAATGATCCTGTTTAGTTTTGAAATCTAGGGATCTATAAATATGTATATATCAATGTTGCTGTGACTGTGATTTGCAGCTGTCAATCAGTTTGCCTTTATGGCTGTAAATTTTCATTTCACTAGATTTTTTTGTGTAGTCTTCTAAAAAGAATAAAAGTCTACTCCACATCTCCACATTTTAGACAGAAGAGTAATGCCTGATTAACAGTATGCTGAGAGGTGTCACATTCACATTAACACTGATGTGTGAACCAGTGGTCAAATAGCAGATTACATGTCTGTCACAACACATCAGGGCAGTGTTCCAGTCTGCCAGCTTTACCCTGCCCAGCTTCTTCAAACAAAGAGTTCTTCCGAAAACTGTAGCACAAAAAGAATGTTGAGCCTTTGGGGGAAAAAGATTTCTGTCTCACGATCAAGCTTTTCGAACTCTTAGTAACATCAAATGGCAGAAGGGGTTACTCACAGCCACATAACCTTGCAGGTTCATGGATGTCTAACGCAAATGCTGCTTGTGTGGCCTTATCAAAGATTTTCTGCATAACTATATTACTGAAAAAGTCCTATGGCTGGCATATTTCAGTTTGGAGAAAGGATGCCAATTCTATCAAGTCTAGAAAAACTCTGACCCAGTTCCAAAAGAAATAGCAAGTTTTTGGATTATCATTTGAAGCAAGAAGTTAGGGTTCATTGGAAATATCATAAAAATTGTCCTCTTGTCTGAAGGACAGTTTTTGGTGGGTTTTGGTTTGTTTGTTTTGGTGTTTCAATTGGTTTGGGTATTTCTTTTAGTGAATAATTAACTAGCTGCTTGATTTCTTATACGGCAAATAGTCATACCTGGAACTGAAGTGACTTTTAGTGGTTAATGATGTCTGAAGACAATACACATAATGAAGCAGAACATACTTTCAATCCCTTGGATGTTTTCATATATTAAAAGCAAAATTTTAGACAGTAATTGTTCTATTGTTTGCTTAACTTTCTCAGGGTTTAAAAATGCTTTCTGGAGAGTTGTGAGTATCACGCTCACTTGAATAGTGCCTGGCTTCTTACATGCTTTAAGTCCCAAAAGATCTGCTGAACTTTCCTGGAAGTTAAATTTGCTGTTCCAGTAGTACTCTCACAGCACTGGAAGGACAGAATGAAAAAATGTCTAAAACACTAAAACCACTTAAATTGCCCCGTGTTGTTTTCCTTATCATTATTACTGGTGGTAGCAGTAGTAGTTTTGTGTTATATCTTAGTTACAGGATTGTTCTTATCTCAATCTGTGGGAGTTACATTCTTTCGATTTTCATCCTTATCCTTCCAGGAGCGGGGGGCAGCGGGGAAGAAGAGGAGGAGTGAGCGAGTGGCTGCATGGTTCTGAGTTACTGGCTGGGCTTAAACTAAAACAAGCATAAAATTTACATTTTATTTTCAAGAACAGCCAAGTTACATACATCCTCTTTATAATATAAAAAATATTCTTTTAAGAATATTATCAAAATACTAAACTTATAAGCACTTATCATATGAGCCAGTATTTGGACACAGCCCAAAATGAATAGTTAAGTATTGTCTTGGCTCATCTCTTAAATGTGATTATGAATTTACTATATACAATGGATATGCTATGTATACTGTCTCTACTTAATAATAGAGGATACACATTCTCCATTCTATAAAATATTAAATATTATTACATAGAAATATAGTGCTCCTTATATAGTCATTCTTTGGATTTTTACATCAATTCTGCATGGATACACATTTCCGTACAAATTATTGCAAAATTCAGTCTACTGTATCAATATTTTGCTTTTACTAAAATCCTTTCTCTACCCCGAATTTAAAATATAGAGGAATACCAATACAATTTCCAAGATCTAGGAATTTATATAGCGCATAAACATTTACTTTAGTATATTATGGTGACAGTAAGGGACTTCAATGATTTTCCCTTTATTTAACTATAAATTAATATTTCATTAAAGAAAAAAATACCACTGCTTTGTTAGTGAAACGAAGTTCAACAGCATTCAGATGAGCCACAATTCAGTTTGTCAGGCCCAGCTTCCTTTCATCATTTTTTTTCTTCCTGACACCATGAACCTACTTCTACTGTCATAAGATGTAAAGTTTCTGTACACATTTTACTTCTCATTTCTGTATGAATGGCTCTTATGTCTTGAGGCATAGAGATGTTATTTTCTGTGGACTGAATTCAGATTTCTCAGGAATAACGTAGGTATGGCATGTTACAAGCAGAAAGAGTAGCTAGAGGGTCTGGATTCTACCTCTAGCTATCTTCTTTCTAATTCACTTAAAGTCTCTTCGATAATTATTCTTAAGCAAAGGTCTCACTGTATCTTACAGCACTATACATACAAAGCAACTGTAGCTGTGCAGCACAGGATGGTGTTATACATGATACAGCAGTATAGTATTTTACATTCAGAAAGTAGATAAAAATGCACAGCATAAATGAAATGTTTTCACTGATATTAATTGAATTTATTCACATATTCAAAGACAGATAATGAAACGTATTTTAAGCTCTCATGAATGAATACTTGAGCAATGTAAAAGAAATATCATCAAAGTATCTAATATTATTCTGGTAGGAAGAGAAGAGTATAAAAATTGTATAAAATTATTCTCAAAAAAATCAGAGCTGATACATGGAGTTTATTAGCTGTGAAGAACTTTAGTAAAAATAGTAATGAAATTGTACATACAAGTGCAATTTTCATAAATATTTCTTATTGGTCAGTTCTGTTTCTTTTAAGTTTCATGCACATTCTCAGTAATTTCTGCAGAAGCAGAGTTTCTTGAACTGCAGGACAAGATTCATGGGGAGAATTATGTTCTTAAAGTAGCAGTGAAGCATCTAAATAAAGCAACAGTATTTTATTCTGTAGCGTTCATAAAATCCTTACTGAACTGATGTCTGTGTCTACAGCTACTTAGCATCTATGTTTGTTACAAATAGTATTCCTGTAATGTCTTGTAAGACACATACTGAACAACCTATACTTTCAAAACACAAGGGAAAATATCAGCTAACATTCTAAGCCCACTGTAATTCACTAACTAACTTCACAAACCTGCTTGTGGATCCTGAAAATATTTCCTATACTTATCTGTCAAATGCAGACTGAAGTGATTTAAATTATCGTTAAAGGTTTGTTTTTGTTTCTGTAGTTCACTTCAAAATATTTACACGCATGGTATTATTATAATATAATGATATAATCTGTTAATTATTTTTGACCTCTAGGATAAGAAAACATACAAGTGTTCCAGTTAGTAATAGAATTGCTATTCTATTGAATTATGAAATTCAAATATACCAAACTGCCATGATTGTTGGAAAGACTGGAACCAACTCACACTCTTATCTCTAAAATAGTGCAGGTATTTTTTGTATCAAATTTCTGTGAAGATGAGTACAACCTGCATGTCTGTCTTTCTTTATGTAAGTCCATATAAGCAGCGTTTAACCCACCTTTGTTTAAAAGCCTTTCAGCAAAATGCGTGATGACTACACATGCTATGAAAAATAATCTTCGACCGACCACATGCTGTGTAAGGGTACCAGTGAAATACTTCATAAACAGACAGAATGCAAACATGCACAAACACACAAACCACTAATGCCATAAACAACCTCAAGCACAGTACAAACAAAATGCATGCCAAGAAACCTGCTTAAAAATTTCTATTATAGAAAAACACACTTTCAAGGTCTGAAAATTTACTTGACTACTAACTGTACAATAAACAAAACTATGTGAAATCCATGATGTTATGTGAATGAAAATTCTATCAAGATCCAGAGACTGTCTAATATTCACTGTCCCTGGACAGATATATGTCATATATGATCTTTAGAGTAGCTCTGCTTGTTCTCCAGGTATGTCACTTGATAAAAACAAGCAACATATACACGACATGTGATCATGTGCCCCCTGTATGCTTATTGCATTTATAAATAATTGCAATTGTTAGGTAAGATTTGGGTACTCAGCAAATATAACAATCTAAATCATGGAACCAATTTACTCCTGATATAAATCTGGTTACTTCAGTACCACTTTGCATTGGTACATAAATTAACTTCTATATAGAATTTAAAGGTAGAATTTTGTTCTTATGGGGCCAGTTATGGTGTATATGTGAACCACTACCATGCTTTTGAAAACACCTAAGGCCTCACAATGGCATCACAAAGCCAAGCACTTCAGTACCTAACGTGGCACTCTGCTGCCAAGTGAAACCCTTAGCCCACGCTTGGCAGGCAGACTGGCTGCAGACAAATCTGAATAGGATTTATGTTCGTGAAAAACTGAGAAGGTTGTCGTTAAGTAGGAAATACAGAGAAGAAAGTCAGAGCCCAGAAACTGTCCCTCAGAAGAAGTTAGGTCTATCAGTCCAGTTTGTGCTGGAGTTTAGTCTGAGGTTCCTCCCCTCCAGTCTCCTCTGGGGGAGGTTGTATGTTAGCAGCCAGATTTAAGGTAGGAATGACAAATCCTGTAATTTCATGAAAAATATTCCCAGATTCTTTCTATATTCTTTCACTATTAATGTGGCAAACAGCAGCACAATGTTGTGGCAGGCATGTTTAATGGATGGCCAAATATGTAGTTATTGATTCTAGTCTTTTCCTCGCTGAAGCCCTGACTTTGATTTTTATTTTTCTTCTCACACAGGTATTATGTTCACACAACCTTCAGGAATGTTAGTACCATCAGTTCTTCAAAAACTCAGATACACTGACCAAATGTTTAAAGGAAAACTGTAGCAGAAGAGGGCAGGTAAAAAGATGGACTGGTGGCAAATGTCTGATTTCTTAAGGCTAAACCTACTCTATTATGTCACTAGAGTAGCACAACAAGAAGGTTTAATGAGCACAGTGAAAACATGTATGGTCTCCAAGTAAGCTAGCATTGGAAAATTGCTAAATTAAACCAAACAAATTTCACTGATGACTAAGAAGAGTGCAGTGTGGGCAACTATTTGCAAGTTCTGATGACTCATTCTGAGAAAATTTAACCAGGTGTCTATCCAGGCAGGAGAAGTCACTATTCCCATGTTAGAAACAGGACCTTCATTCCCCTGATGCTGTTTATAATTAAGCACTTAAAAATAAATGTAATTAGTGGTCTTGCAAAATAATAGAGAATTTCACATCCCAGATTGGCTGAAAATTGATACGTCATCTCTTCATCCCTACTGTTCAGCAGATGCCTCAAGAGAATTATCATTTAAATTCAACAAATATCATAAATCTTCATTACCAGATTGCACTGATTAAACTAGTCAGATTCTAAATGAATTCAATTAAATGGGCATAACTTTTGTACTACAGCTCAGTCCTCAGAAAAGAGCCACTTGTTAATTAGATTATTTAGTGTTCTTTGTTTTTAACACTTATTTAATTTGAAAGTGAATAAACAGTAAGAAGTAAAAACCTTTTGTAAATTTTCATTGAAGGAATCAGTGTGTGCCAAAAACATGTTTCTGAATACTCTTCAGGAGTAGGAAAATCTTCAGAAGGTGGCAAACCAAGCTATCACTGTTACTTTGGAATGTAGGGAAAAAATAAAAAAAAAAAAGAAAAAAAAAAAAGAAAAAAAAAATTAACCAAGTGGAGATGGAAAGAAGTGTGAACCTCGGAGGTTTTTTCCAGACCTTTTTCTAAATCAGAATTAAGTAACAAGATAGCTAATTTCCTTTTGTTTACCTTTCAGATCTTGCTTACACACAGCTTCAAATATTCTCCTTTATTACTTATGAATCCATATTATCTATTTATTTTTTTTCCCAGTGACTGTCTGCTCTGAAGAATACTGATTAAGATAAACTCTGTATGCCTGCCCATCCCCAGCAGAAGCAAGGTTGGTTGGGGTTTTTTTTTAATTTTTCTTTCCAGCTAAAGATCAGCTTGTGACAATCAACACTACTGCATGCTTTCAAATTGAGATCAGGGAATTTACTAGTTAGTTCAAAATGCAACATTATGCTTTTGCAAATTTAGAAAGGACTTTGTCTTCTTGATAGTACAATTCTGAGACACAGTTTGGGGGTTTTTTGCAGGTTTTTTTGTGGTTTTTTTTTTTTCCCCTCAAGCATAAGGAAGTTGCTGAAGATACTGCTAATGCATTCCTTGGTTTTTTAAGTGGCTACCTACTTGCTCAAATTCTTTTGTAGTAACAATCCTTTATTGTTGCAGTGAAGTAACTCCAGTTTATCTTAAAAAAATAGAACAGCTAAAGCTTTGGCATGGGTGAGTAGTATCTGCCTGAAACCATGCTTGGTTTGGAAGGTTTTGGATACGGTGGCACAAATCCCTTGACACAACTTCAGGCTGTAGGTCAATAGGGTATATTCAAGTTTCTTTGTGATAACTGAGCATGAATCAGTGATTAAAGATGTTGGGTGACCTGACATCTCTGGAGCTCTGCTACAGAAAACAGTCACTGACAGAAGCCTTTAAACCCACATACTTGTCTATGCGCTATTAATGTCATCTGTAGAAGCAAATGCAATATATAGTTTTAAAAAAATAATGCTCTATTTTTTTAAACTGGATTTATAAAGTCCAAATGTTTACTTAGAAGTTAAACATTTTGGTACTGGCGCCTCTAGGATATGTTGGCAGTGGAAAAACTAACCTACACCAGATGGCAGAGGTTAAAGAAATACTATAAAATATGGCTTCTATTCATACAGTTCTCAGACAAACAGAACCCCAAGCAGAAAAAAACTGTGAAAGTGGAAAACCTTTTCATTTGCTTACATTTCTCTTTGCTACTCGGCAAACCTGAGAGGTATTGTATCATCACGTATCAAGAAAGTAATATGCCAGATTGTTGTAACAGGTGGAATATGTTTGTTTGTAACACGTTGAATCTGAAATAAAGAAAGGACCAAAGTTACTAAAGGTTCTACAAAAACATTTACAAATTGTTAAGTACCTCTGTTTTGTACCTGCAAAGCTTACCACATAAACAAGAATCTGAGACAATAGCTGCATTTTGCACAGAAAATACAAAAATTAAATTCTCTTTCACAGGTTCAATTAATTTGTCTAGGTGAACACATAAGCTGAGGAGAGACTTCTACATTAGCATTTTTAGTTAACTATTTCATAAATATAAAAGATAATTTTTCTATCTAGACTTCATCCTATTTTACCTAAATTATATCCTCTCTAAACTTCATCCCGAGTTTTTGTATTTGTTTGCAAAGCCTCTTAAATCACAACTGTTTTGTAACTTCAATGTACTTGACTTACACAGCATTTTATGAATCTATTGTTTTTATAATAAAAATGCATCCTGATAAAAGAAAGACTTCTTGTATACTTGTCACTTCAAAAAATCTGTGAACCCAAATCTGTAAAGCAAAATGTGTGATAGAA
>JAOEHY010036453.1:0-21876 GCA_025447955.1 Psilopsiagon aurifrons
CTTCTTGAAAATGGGGGTTATATTTCCCTTTTTCCAGTTATTGGGAACTTCACCTGACTGCCATGATTTTTCAAATAGGATGGGCAGTGGCTTAGCAACTTCATTTGCAGCTCCTTCAGGACCCGCAGATGAATTTCATCAGGTCCATGGACTTGTGCATGTTCAGGTTCTTAAGATGGTCTCGAACCAGATCCTCTCCTACAAGTGGGCCCAGGTGGTGTGGTCAGAGCATTTGCCAATGAAGACTGAGCAAAGAAGTCATTAAGAACCTCAGCCTTCTCCAAATCCAGGGTAGCCAGTTCTCCTGATAGCTTCCAGAGGGGGTCAACATTGTCCCTAGTCTGTGTTTTATTTGCTACGTGCCCTCTTTCATTGTGAATTCTATTTTGTGTGGCAACTGCTTGACTTCAACAATAGCAATATTTTCTATTTCATGATGAGGTAATGATGAGAAGAAAGGGGGACATCTAATAATAGATTATCAACACATGCCCTGTCGGGGTCAACTTGACATCCCTGTCTCAGAAACTGGGCCAGCCCTGAGGACAGTGATTTGTTGGGAGGGGTTCATCTGGTGGCTGAAATTCAGCTGTATAAAATTTTGGCAAAAAGATCAGCAAAGAGAGTTAGATTCAAGATGGAAATCTGACTGACAAAAGAGAACATCTAGACCATGTAAAGGAAGACTAATCTGGGTGAAGGAAAATGTGGAGTAAACCCATCAAGCCTAGGACACTCTCCAAGGAAAGACTCACAGGAAGAATGAGGTCAGAATTGGAGCAGGGAATGGGGAGTCTAGGAAAGGGGTCTGTAACTTCTTTAGCACTTGAAAGAAATTATTAATAAAAGTGAATGTGTTTGAGAAACTCTTCTGATGACAGTGTTGTCTGCTTTCTGCATTTGACATACAACTGCTGAAAGTGCTGAACAAGAACAGGGAGGTACCCAATTTAGCAATGGGTTTAGGGTTGTGAAGATGAAAAAGGGCAGATACTTCCACATTCCAAAAACACCTTGGAAACCTGGACTAGCCAAAACTGACTTTTCCCAGGCTCACTTGGAGCATACGTATATGGGATTCAGTAATGATTCACAGAGCACTGTTATTCATCCAGAGCCAAGCTGTGACTTCTGCACAACATGTTCCCTGGACGGAGTCACGGTCTATGCTAGTGAGTTAACAAACTGAAAGCATTATTCAGCTTGCTGTTGCACTGCAACAGAGTTCGGTAAGGCTTCACGGACCTGTGCAACTTACAGGCACCAAGTTCTGGCTCCACTGAGATCACCAGGGTGAAAGATTCTATTCTATTGCTTCAAATCAGCTTAAATTCTTGATTATTTTCTTATTAGAAAGATTAATTATTCTAAACACCTGGGCCTGAAGCCAGAAACTCTTAAAAAATGTAGCTAAACCAAAATATTTCAGAGTGCTGCATCAGCATCACAGGCAACCACAACCACATTAACAGATATTCCCCAGAGTATACTGTCTTTACTTTGAAAATCATCTCAACTTTAAGATCTTAGCACCTTATCAAGGTTCCCCATAAACTGCTTCCTCAGTACTTTGGTGCTTTTTAATAGTGTGGTTCAAAGAGCTGTGTTCTAGACAATAATCATTACCATCACACCAGGCTTTTTGATTTACTGTAAGTTTATCCATGCAGGAACAGACTTTTCTCACGAGCTGGTCCATGACTGCAGAATAAATCTGGGGAGATGCACAGAGATGCGAGTATTTTTAGGTCCTACTCTATGGAGCTGTTTATGGAGAAAGAAGTTGAAACTAGTTACAAGTCTCATAGATTACTTTTGTCACAGGGTGAGTGAGGTCACTCAGAGGGGTTTTCTTTTTCATTTTTTATTTTACATATTTTCTTTGTAACATCATCAGCAAGGCTGCAAAATACTGCTTATATGCTACATAACAAAAGTATCCTCTGCGTATTTTTTCCTCTTTTTAAACAGTCAGCAACGTTGAACTATGTCGGGAGCATCCCTGAGCTTCCTACGGAAACCCACACCTAAAACAGGTCTCTGCTTCCGCAGGCTGCCACTTTTATACCTGCAGTAGAGAGGAAAGTGTTTTTCCTGATCTGGACCTAACAATATCATTTTGCACAATGCTGAAATCTGTACCCCAGAGAAGAAACAACTATGTTATAACACCAAACTGGCTGCCAGCTGGCTCTGTTTGTTGAAACAACAAAAGCAAATCCCTTCCAATGTAATCTTTACCTCAGAAAGGGGAAAAAAATAAGAGACATAACTAACATCAAACAACTCAAACTAACTCTGCGGTGAACTTTCCAGGTAGCCAGGGAGCAGCACTGCCAAGTTGACGGTTAGCCTTTCAGATTTCAATATACACTAGCTTATAAAACTGTAATAATGAAAAATAAATGCTTTTCCATAGTCCTTGTCTTGCCTCTCAGGTGACTGTAGGAGCAACTGCCCTTTTCATTGAGAAACAGCCTTCAATGTGCAATTCCAGGCAGGTACAAAAGCATCTTAGTTGACATGGGGTTTTGGAAGGAACAGAGGGTGCTCATGAGAATGAGTAGCTGAAAGTGAGGTCATCTGTGTTGAATATATTTAATGGATTTTCCTCTGCCCAGCTCCAGGCTGCCTGTAACAGCTGAAGCACACTGCAAACCTCCATCCACTCCACGATGTAAAGCAGAGACAGGTTTGCTGGGACAAGCTGGAAACACCATTCAAAGCTGCGCTTCTGACCAAAACTGGTATGCAGACAGTGCTGCTGTGCCATAGCATGGTGGGGCCAGGGCACCTGACACCTCCATCTCTAGCCCTTACTGTGGTGGGGTGAAGCTAAAGCCTGGCCCATGAACTAAGAAATACACCTGCATCCTGAGTGGGGGGTTGCAAGAAGATTTGTTGGGAAGTTTGTCTGTTGTAAGCCATAGAAAAAGTTGTGAAGGGGAAGCTTTTCTCCCCACCTCTTTATCAGCTTTTACTTCCTCTGCTTTGTTCTCTTCATGTTTGTCCTAACAACAAAATTAATGATGTTCTCTGTTTCCTTAACAAATAAAATTACTCATTTTTTAACAGAAAGAAGGGCTGTGAAATACAGTTCTGACAGACAACCAAGTCTTCTTTTGTACAGAAGAGACTCATGGCTAGCAGTGATTTTTAAAGAAAAAATCTCATTTGAAAGATTGCATGCAAAGGGCAAGGAAAGGGATATGTTCTTTGAGCCAAGTAACATTATTTTTATTTTCAGGCACTTCATTTTTCTTTGTGTTTAGCAGGGAAAAAACAAATTATCTCTTTGTAAAATCCTATACAGGCCATTTTAGAGCTGGCCAGAGATAGGCAGTAGTAAAACCAAGAAAAGCAACATCACCTTTGGTCTGCAGTTGCTCAGGGTTTGACACCTTTCTGGTCCATTGCTTCAGCCTGGCAGGAGCTTGAGGAACCCTTGACAGTCACAAGCCCCGGAAGAAAATCCAGCCCACCAGTACCACAGGTTCTGCTAAACCCAGAAGAGAAGCTCCCCTTGAGGCAATTTCATTTTGAATAAAGAATTCTTTAGATACCATGGTTTGGCTTTGACAAATCTAAAATCCTTCAGGGAGAAAAAATGGTTTTCCCTAGACCTATCTGAACTCACTGGTACTTTTGGCTATGACGCAGACGTACATGCTGGTCTTCTGCCAAAAGCAGCAAGTACTCTGCTGCCTACCTCCTCTTCTGCTGCATCTTTGTGTTACAATCTCCACCTTTTTGGGCTTCTCTTACCATTCTCCTCTACCCATTCTCCTCTACTCTGCTGCCTACCTCCTCTTCTGCTGCATCTTTGTGTTACAATCTCCACCTTTTTGGGCTTCTCTTACCCATTCTCCTCTACCCTAAGGAGAATGAATAGATAATATTTACCCCCAAATAATGCATGCAAATTAAACAGAATGTGGCACTCACCAGTGATGTGCAAATCACATCACAAAAAAGACTCACATCTGAAACCTATCACTGAAAAGCATTTTCAGTGAATAATCACAACTTGCCAGGAGGTGACTCCTGGAAAGGTCTTATTGCTGAGGCAATTCAGCAGCAATAGCAGCTTAAAGAACTTCATTTTCTCTCACAAAACTCCCAAATCTTTCAATTTTGAAATAGTTTTGGAAGATGTGGAAATTCCAGAAATGTGTTTCATTGCTAATCGTACCTCAGATACCTGTTGCAGTGATGAACTTGCTGAATGTGAAATAGCCTGTCACATGCAGTGGTGGATGCTAGCCTGCTATATATTCCTGCATGCACTCAGTTTCTATTTGGAAAACAGTTCTTGTCACAGCACTAGCTGGTCAGTCAGCCACAGGACGTGGGTAAGGAGCCTTCTAATGTGTTCAACAAAACTACAAGTATATTAACTCAATTTGAAACAGAAAAAGAAAGAAAGAAAAAAAGGAAATTGCCATCATGTTTTGTGCAAAACCATTGAAGTCTGGTTTTGTCAGGTTGGCTGACAAGGCTCCTTGTGCAGTGTGAAGCTAGTTTTGAACAGTCTTTTTGAGGTGGTTTGCCAGAGTTTTAAATGCCACAACAATCATTAGTGCAGTTGAGAGTGGGTAAGGTGATACTCATGAACTCACAGCCCCTCCACTCTCTAGTACAGTTCATGAGCCCATTGTATCAAGGGGATTAATTTCCTGCTCTTGCAGCTTTATACCTCTCTTCACTTTAGCCTTCTAATGTTATTATACAAGTCTAAATCTAATATTTTTATTTTCAAATGAAAAAAATTGGGCAAAATATAAAATAAAATTTGCATCCTCTAGTAAGTCATGGGCCACAGAATCACACATCTTCCAGTGCCCAAACTTGCACCCCAACCCATGCCTTGGAATTAAAAACAAATTGCAGTTTCTTGTTTCTTTTTCTTTTTATTAACTAGGGACGATGGGGGAAAATAAGAAATCCTGAATTTAAGAAACTACAGGAGGTTATTTGACAGCTGTTTCCTGCAGAGAATGTTGATCTGATTCAAACACTGAAGCATTAAAAAAGTGACACAGATCTATGGGAAAATGACAGAATTGCGGACCTCGCGACTTTTCTGCTCTTATGTCATAGCCTTGTGTAGTTGTGGCCACTTGATCATAATGATACAAAGATATTTTGGTGGAAAAATGTGAGTATAAACTCAGTGTTTCTTATAACCTTGCTGAAGCAGCTAAGTCATCTGGGCAGCTCATCAGCCACAACTGTGCTGTCTCTTCCTGTAGAGCCCTCACACCTTTACTTACAGAGATTGACGGATTTTGAATTTACAGGAGATGCTAGTTGGCATGTTGTGACCTCTGAGCAGCAGAAAAAAATGAATAAAAGTGACATTTTCATGGCATTTCTGAATTTTACCTAAGTGGAAGAAGGAAATACCAGAAAATCTGCTCCTAGGAAGCTCTTATTCTCTGATCCTGTGAACTCCAAAGGAACATCAGAAATTGTGAGCACTTTTATGGACTCTTTTCTTGCATATTTTGTTTACATCTCACCTATTTGTTATGCTTGAAGTCGACTCAAAGACTAGACTCTTTCTCTGCCCCCCTATACTGTGCTGTTGCTCCTCCTGCAGCTTCTGTGTGCTCAGTACCTTCTACACTGGTGTCATGCACTGAAGTAGCACTCTGATGTCACTTGCTGCTACACATGGTCATACTTAGAACTGTCTGCTGCTGGCTCTTGAGTCAGCCACATGGACAGACAATGAGCGAGGAAAGTAGACAAAATGATGCTTACAGCTGCTCCAGAGTCATCATCTGTGCAGATGAAGGTTAACTTCCATGACATTGTGTTCTGCAATCACAAGAGAAAATACTGCTGAAACTTTCTAGCTTAATAGGTGCTAATATGCAGTTATGAGGGGTCAGGGTCACAATGGTCTTCTTTCAATAACATCTGAGAGTCTTTCATGTAAAACTAGCAGTGATTTTGAAGTTCCTGATGGACTTTACATAGTCAGCAAAATGTTTGGACTAGTTAAGGTATTAGCAAACTTCCATCTGTACAGACTTGATGCCTGCTATCTTTCACTGGTGGAACATGCTTAGGAATTTCAAGATGTGTGCTGTGATTTATCCTCTGCAAGAGTTGCAGGGGTATTCACTAGTCAACAACAATTTATTGTACTCCCATATGGAAGAATAGAATTTGGAAAGAGATAAGAGAAGGATGATCTCAGAATGGGGCCTATTAGAAGATAAGGTCATGATTCCCCATGCTCCTATTAGGAGGTTTTATTCAGACGTGCATTTTGGATATAAGTCACAGAATATGCATAAAATTAATGCCATTGAAGGAGAGGAAGAGGGAATTGGAGTTATATCCCTGGAGTAAAATTCAATCACTCTGAACTTGTATAGCTTCATTGTACGTGGCAGTCCCAGCCGTCATTGATCCCAGCAGGAAGGGGAGGATGAGTATTTCAGAGCATAAGGGAAAAGAAATCAAATCCAGATAGAACAAGATCACACATTTCAATTTGCATCTGTATCATCTTTGAAGTTGTGGTTGCAATTATTGAACGGAGATGGCTGGAAATGTCTTTCATACCAAACTGACTCGGTTGCACTGAGTTTCTCTTTTAGCATGTCAAATCAATTAGCTGGTGTTTCGACAATGCTTTGAAAAGAGGAAGCAAGATATTACATGCACACATGCACATGTGTATCCCCACAACCTTCTTTGCAATTAGTATTTGTAAGGAATGGAAATCGATGTTTTAACTGGCAGAAGAAACATACAAAAATAGTTAAGGCCTAAGTTCCTTTGCAGATTTTACAAATCTTAACAAAGAAATCAAATAACTTTTGGGTAAAAAAAAACACCACACCAAAAACCAAAAAAAAAAAAAAAAAAAAAAGAGCCAAACCACAAACAAAACCCAACAACAATAAATAAGAGCAATAAACTGAAAAATAAAGGATTTCTAAAATTTTCACTTTAAACCAAGTTCAAATCTATACAGCTACTGAACTAAATCTGCAGCTCATTGCATGTTATAGACATTGGAAAGTGTGTGTATATTAGCTCATCCTTCCATTGTGCTGTGTCAAGTTGCAAGGCAAATGTTGCATGTTTCTTCACTTACAATGTCACGGTAAAAAATAAATGGCAGTGTGGGAAACTCTTAATTCATATGTTAGCACTGTCAAATAATGAAATAAGAAATATGTAAGTAAGTGCTCGATTACAGCTATATAAATACCTCTTTCTTCCCCACCCGCTCTGTTCTCTCTAGTTTCATCATCATTCAGTGCTGGCTATGTAAGTGCAGGATTTAGCTGGTGAAAAGTATGGTGAAATTTTAAATTAATAGAATATTGTAGTATCAGATTTCTACAAAACACTCTATGATTCAAGATGAATCGGCAGATCTTTGAGATCTGTTGAATTCAAGATTCTCTTGGCTACACACTTTTGTGTCGTCTACTGCAGGTTTAAACTAAACCTCTGGCCCTGGTGAATTCTATATTTTTTTCCATAATGCATCATCACTGAGGTCTCTAAAGCTACTCTTGTCAGTGCAAACATGATATAGAAGGAAATCATTTGTCTATTATGAGAAATCACTGTGGGCTGAGGAACATGAATTTATAGTTCAGATCTCAATCAGAAAAAAAAAAATAAATATTACCGTGGAGTAAAATATATGCATTTTGCAAATTGGATGTCATAATGACAAATTGTGCTGAAGATAGGCAGACAGTGAGGGTGGTCCTACATCAGCACTGTATTTTGGCTCAGGAGAATGCTTCTAAAGTGAAACCAACACCATCACTTCTTGTGTTTCTCCTCACAGAGCAGTACCAGAGGGCACACTGTATTCACCTTAGAGGAAATGAAACCAGGTGTGTTCCAGATACTAACAAGCTTCCAGCCTGTGGAACCAGAGCTAGGTGGAAACTTCCCCCCCAGCATAATGTACAGTGGATCCTCAGCACCAGTTCTCAGCCCTGGCTAGGCACCACTATTGGCTAACGTAGACAGACCCAGGATATTACTTTAGTTCTCCTCACTTTCCCAACCCTCTACATGACACAGTTTTTATTAATTCATATTTTATTAATTTAACTTTTCCAAAAGCCTGGGATCTCCAGTGGGATCCTGAGGCATAACTGCACTAGCAGCTAACACAGAAAACAAGAACTTCTTCCTAGAGTGCTTCTAACCAGCTAAATAGGAGACACAGGATTAGATGGAGATTGCTAGGCCAGTGACAGTGAAGTGATTGTACCACAATATGAGTCAAACTGGGCTGATCAGAGACAGAAGTCACCTACTCAGTGCTGGAATAGAGATAGATGGGGAAGATTAGGCCAAGAAAAACTCTGAGAACAAAGAAAAAAGTGCATTTGATGTGATAGGGAAGTACGAACAGAGAGGACAGAAAGAGAGATCAAAGCTATGATTTAGGAAAATGCTTTTTGCAGCAATAGTCTAGCTGGAATATAAATGGCTCAAAGCTAAAAAAAAAAAAACCACTGTACCCAAAATGCTATCCAAGTTCTTCATGACCTGAACTAAGGCTAAAGCACAAACCTCTAGCATGTGATAACAATTCCTTCCTCTATCCAGAATCACTTGAGAGATGGAAACGTCCCCTTTAACACTTTCATTACAACACATATTCCATTTCAACAGCGGAAGCATAATCTTAAAATAAAAATAGAAATGTCTCTTTTCACTTGAAATACATGCACAGTGGTGCTTTCAGCTGGAGAAGTCTTGTGACATAAAGGGACCTGTGAATACTCAAACAAAAACGACTATGTGGCAGACAAGTGAAAGAGGATATTGATAGTTCTGTTATCGCCACAGTGAAGTGATTTAGAAGGCATGAATTTAATGTACCAGCTGTTCTATTTACTTTTCCTGCTTTCAGCATAGCACACATAAGTGAGGACACTGGGTAGCTGTCTTCTCCTGGCCAGAAAAGGAACATGTCCTGATCTATGAGCTAGGAAAAACAAGAACTCCGATGATACTGAGCTAGCTTAGGTTTCCTCTAGCGATCAAATCTCCCTTAAATCCACAGCTCTTCACCCTGACCTATGGAGATATCCAGCAAAATGAGCACTTGAAGCAGTGTACTTCCAGACTCACGCTTTAGTGCAAAGAAAAATCAGGACTAAAAGCACAAAGAATTCAACTTGGTATAGAGTATTTCTTATTATTTCCAGGGAACATCAGTGAAGAACCATATTTTCCTGTGAATATTCAGCACAGGAAACATTTTTTTTTTTTTAGATGGCCAGAGAGCTGCCAAAAAAAGGAAGTAATGTCATTCCCCAGTTTGAATCCATATACACTATACATATATATAGTCCATCTTTTACACCTGCAGAAGTAGATCAACAGCATTCTCACATCAGGTTTATCATTTTGGGCTTTGTTTTGCACTTTGCGGGAAGAACTGTCAAAATTAATTGATGAGATAAGGGTGGGACTCAAGTTTGTTCTGTAGTTCTGTAGTTACAGCTGCTGAGCAGCTGGTATGGGGCTGTGCCCTCATGCAGACCCAGAACATTTAGACATTAGTTCCCTGGGTGGTCCCAGAGCTCCCATCCAGTCTCTGTAGAGGTGACACAAGGGGCTGAACTGAGACAAGGTGATTGTCTGAGCTCTCATCCAGCCTCATAGCAAAGCCCTTGCCTAATTCCTGCAGGATACACCCAGGTGGGAATTTTCAGCAGTTCCAGAGATTTTACCAGATTTTCTGCTGTCCCCAAATTGTTTGACAGGTGCATTTGATGTGTGCTTCAATGTGTTTGCCTATAGGATGGAGAATCTGGCCAAGGGCTCCTCTAAGCAGCTCCTGCTGTAGAATTGACCAACTTAACCACAAAAATTGTGCCACCCAATCAGCTCACTGCCCCTAAACTCACAAAGATAACCATAGAAAGACATACACAGTGTGTTAACTAAACTCTTTAGCTCTGTATCTGGTCTGAGTTTTGGATGAAGACAATTATTGCTTTTACTGATACTTTTATACTTTCTATATTCATCCTGAATGAAAAGAAACAGTACTGTTAAGCAGGTTGCACCCGCTTTCATCACAACAATTCAATGAAAAACCCAATCCAGAATTTCTTTGTCAAAGTCCAATTAACATTATGCTGGTTTACATCACTGTATTGTTCTATTAGACAAAGCATAATGCATCAAGTTTAAAAATTAATGAGTTATCCTGAATTTCTTTGGCAGCTTTAGCTGGAACATACTGAAGGTGCTTGTTCTAAACATCAGGGGCACTATGGATTGTTATTCAGGTTAGATACTGTTGCAATTATTTGACTCTATTGCATAGGACGTGGCTGCCCAAAGCAGTATTTTATCTAAACTGATGCAGTAAGAGCCAGTTTGCCTGTGGAACTTGCTTGCAAATCAACAGGGTAAGAAGAGTTCTTTTGTGAAGTTGTCTTTGTATAGATGGATTAGGTTCACTCATCTCTGCAGCAGTATTAAAGACACCCTGCTCAAAAATCTATGCTTTTCCAAAGCTCTCAGTAGCTGTCAGAGTTTGCAGAATATAAAGCTCTGCCAGAAATGTCTTTTTTCCATCACACTTATTAATTACAGCAGTACTTCCACAGTTAATAGCTGTATGTCTATCGCCATGGCAGCTCTCATCAGTAGCTCAGTGGTTCTGGTTTTGTGTTACAGTGTCCACCATGAGAAGTCGCCAATGTTTTACCTGCTAGTGTCATAAAAACACAAAAAATAACCCCCTATAACAACAAAATAAAACACAAGTTTCTCTAATTCTAAGCTTTAAAGCACAAGTATATGAAATCACAGTACACCAATAAGACATAAGTAGCTCAGAAATACCACAATGATGGCTGAATTCCTTCTGCAGTGAAGTTCACATAACCATTATTTACCATATGACAACAAAATGATTGCTTCATTTTTCTTTTAGAAGACAATTTAAAATTAATTTCTTGTATTTTAGTCACATAAAAAGAAAACTGACAATTATATGCGCCATAACCTTTTTCTGATATCTCTAGACAGCATATGTATCTTATCTTCCTGAGCACTGTGCATCTGTTATAGGAGGTAAAAATCCATATACTTTCAGAAGACCCATTCCTGTATCAGTTAGTGTAAATCATAGAGATTACTAAAAGGAATGTTAAAAGAACTGGGAACTGGTAGAAATGAAGCAACCAAACAAGACCTAAAGCTTCTGTCCTATAAAAAAGACAAGAATGATAGAAACACAACTGCCACCACCACCCACATACTAAGGGAGTGTACATACTTTTA
This sequence comes from Psilopsiagon aurifrons, assembly GCA_025447955.1. Lineage (NCBI taxonomy): Eukaryota > Metazoa > Chordata > Aves > Psittaciformes > Psittacidae > Psilopsiagon > Psilopsiagon aurifrons. Next base: position 11,305 of record JAOEHY010036453.1, read on the forward strand.
TAACAATACCACTAATCACTGCAACAGCAAGTTGACCAACAATGCTGTAATTAGTAACAGATGATCATAAAACACAGCTATCACAAATACAAGCAAACAAGAACTCCAGGGTGTTTGATACATGTAGCTTAGAAAGGAGCTTTAGAGTAACTACTAACATGCTGCAATTTGCTCACCGCTGAATTTTTTAACCCTTAAAAGATACCAAGAACTCAGACAAAATAAAAACTAAGAAAATAGTCACCTGATTTTTCTTACTGCATCACTGTGGGAGATTAATTCTCCTACTTTAAGAGCTAGTTAAAATTTTAATTAAAAAAATCATGCGTTCTGCCACGTGGTAAAACCAGAATCTTTCACAGTGCTTAATGAAAAAGCAAATATCTGCCCATATAGTAGGTAACAAAGGAATTCAAGCTGGCGTTAAATTAGCAGCAGATTCAAAACATGAATTCTGTTCAAATTCTCATATTTTCCCCATGGGTGCTATCTCTACTGGACCATGCTCTGTTCTATTGTCATTATGTTACTGTCATCTCTGGTTTAGACCAGAAATTTTGTCCTGAAAATAAGCACCTTTTCCCCAGAAATCACTTCTTCATATTGGTCTATTCCCACACACAGAGGGGAAAAAAAAATAAAAATGGAAAAGATTATTGACTTTATTGATTTCACATTGCAAAGCAATTTCCTCGGAAAAATCTGACTAGTTCCTAGAATTAGTTCACAGCAGGTGATAAAATAGCATCATCACCGCTAACCAAGGGTCTTCCTTTGGGCTTAGCAAGCAGCCTGGGAGAAAGTACACCCTTTTATAAGTAAGCTATAAATCATTAAGGCAGGCAGCTTAGTAATTGTTTACAGCTGATCATAGCAACTTGCTCTGAAGAAATAGCAATTTTGTATTATTAGAGAAACAAGGAAAAGAGGGTTGTTTTCTATGCATAAGGAGTATGATGTGACTCTCTGTGACTTTACAATAGTACAACAGTTTTATCAGCTAGCTGACAGTGGTATCAAACTGGCATACTCAAATAAGAAATGACCTGATGGAAAAGACACCAGTAGCTATGGGGGATATTATACATCTGCTAATGATATGTAAGGAAGGTAAACAGTGGCATACAGCAGGTAAGGGAGCTGATACAGGCTCTACCTTCACCCCAACAAGTTGTGTTAGTGGTTCCCAACCAGAAATCATGTCTGTTTACTAGAGTCAGATTTTATTATGGATACTGTGGTAGAAGGGAAAGGAGATCCTCCTCCCCTTTGTGCACAAGGACATAATGTTTTCTTGCCACTGCTGGTTACTTCCAGGCCTTAGTGTTGTCACTGTTGTTCTGGCTGTTGCAACAGAGGATAACAGCACATTAATGAGTCTGAAGCACAGACAACGCTGTTTATGGTGCAATTCAAAGCATTACTCAGGCTCTTGTGGACAGATGTCTCTCCATGGTCCTCATCTTCTTATGTCTCCAGCCAAGGAGCATTGCAAGTTAAGGCTCAGGAGTACTGACCTGGGAAGTCCTCTCTGTCAAACATACCTGAGCACATATCCTTGAAGGAAGTTTCTCAGCTATCACACTTCCTTCTCTGCCTGGAAAGTTCAAAATGAATAGCTTTCAGGAGCCAATCCATAAACTTTCAGGACCTCATCAGCCACTCCACCATACGTTATATGATATATGTTGCCCATTTGCAGTGATTTTGAAGTCACTATCTTTCAATGGATACCACTTAGATGTGCATTTTCAGGCTAGTCACATACAAACTAATTTGTTTAAAGAGTGCATTTAAGAAAAGAGAATTATGGAAGTCACGCAGTTTCATAGTAGTTGCACTGCATATGCAGACAATTACTACTTCTCAGCTGACTTGTAATAACTTGCTTAGACCATGGTATCTTGATTATGTGTCTACATCTTTACACAGCATAAGAAGTATGCAAAGGCTTGTAATTCTTGCTAGTATAAAAGTGAGGAAAAAAATACAGAAGTTACTAATACAAACATTCAGAAGTACTGAAATTTTACTCACTCTCCCATTGTTCCCAAGCAGGAACCTTGCAATGACTACATGAGGATGAAATTAGGAATTTGGAAATCTTACAGTGAGTTTCTCGGGGAAAAAAAATGAGATGATGAAAGAGATGGATAAGATCCAGTGCTATTAGACAGTAAAATAGGATCTGCAAACATATAGCACAGTAAAATAAACACTGAGAGTGTCTGCAAATATATGTACACAAATGAGAACCATTGGCCAAGCACTGGAGGAAGCTTAATAGAGATAAATTATTCTTTTAGAAGGCAGGCTTCAGGAAACAGATACACTTACAAATAGTTAAAAATCCAGCCACACAAGATAAAAATATACATATAAAACCCACTACTATTCACTCAGGCAAGCTCTGCAGAGCTGAAATGATGCTCATTTTAGAGGCTATTTAAATACTGTCAGTGTAAGCAGTGTGCCATGTCCTAGAATGGATCCCATTGCTCCTCCTACCGCTTTATTCCTCTGCCTGCTTCTTCTGGCGTGCTCTGAGGCAGCATTCACTCTCTGCTCTTTGTCTCGTGTAAAAACCCTGAGCGCACCACCCGAGGTACCCCTCACACTTTGCTTTTTGCCCAGCTCACCCTGTTGACCCAGCTAGTGGGGCAGCGGGATGTAAGCTCAGCTTATATAGAGGAAGCTTTATGGGATGGCAGCTTACTTGGAGATAGCACTGTGCTGGAAGAATAATATTACTCCTTATAAATAAGCTGGTAGGTAACTTAGAATTGTTTGGAATATTTATGTGTGACATCACACTGGCCCAGGTCACTCAAGTGCCACAGCACACCTCGGTATGCAGGTCCATCCCCATCTCTAGGGAGCTTTCTTCCTGGATGAGGCTGAATGAAGGTGGTAATGTCTGAGCAGAGTTAAAGTGGAGGTAAGTAAATGTTGGCCACCTTTCAGGTTGGCCTCTTTCTGCAGCTCCAAATCAGGATCACAGGATGGTTTGGGTTGGAAGGAACCTTAAAGACTATCTGGTTCCACTCCCCACTTAGGTCTTTCTTTACTTTAACCAGATTTAGAATTTCTAAGTTTTCAGGACAAAGTATGATAAAAAACCCCAAACAATTCAGATACATCCAGGATCTCTCATTTTATAATTTTTTGTACTGCTGTATTCTGTGTGAGCTGTTGGGAACAGGAGATCTTTTTCTTACTTACTGTAAAACACATGGCACCATTTTCAGAGCCACCTAAATAAATAATAAGACATTTAGCCAAATAATGTTTATTCCTATCTTGATTCAAACCTTGAGTTTCACTCTCCTCAAAGCAAAAGTGCAAATATCTTCTTTTGATAGGGTGAAAACTACTTACAGCCAAGTTACCAAATATACTAGACATATGTTTTACTTGAAGATGTCCCTGCTTGTTGCAGGGAGTTGGACTAGATGACCTTTGAAGATCCCTTCCAACCCAAACTATTTGATGTTTCTATTTTAACAGGAAAGAGAATTAATACCTGATACAACATACCAAGATCACTGGTGAATTCTCCCCATGTGAGAATTTTAACATCTATGGCTTTTAAGGGGCAGGAAATAGTTCACAGGTGAATTCAGTCAGAGTGGGTCTGGACTCTGTTGTCCACCCTGATCTTTGTGGGTGGATAACTTTTTGTGGGTGGATAACATAATAAATTTGATGGCTTGCTAGCCATTAAATCCAAGAAGCTGCTTAATGTGTTAATGGCAGAAGCTCCAAGACTGTGGTTTGAGTGTGGTGTCCGAAGAGCAGGAATGCAGTTTAGAATAGACCTTTCAAGGCAGTAGAGAGGCAGGTGGGTTCAGGCTGGCTGAAGACAGAGGAAGTGGCTTGAAAACATATCCCTTTGACCCCCAAAAGTCCAGCCAAAAGTTTAACCCTTTAATCTGTCCTTCCAGCAGCTCACAACACTCTGGCATTTGAGATAAAGCTTTTGGTTTTCTAGGGACATCACAAAGTTAGCCTTCTCCCCTCCTTCCCTAGTTTTCATTCTCTCTCTTTTTTATTTCAATTTAAAATACCACTTCTGGATTTTGTTTTCTCCAGGACAACACAGTGCTCTATCTGGCTGGGACAACTGACTAAACTTCAAAATGAACACGCTAGGCTGAAAATTACTTCCAGGCTCTCCAAGAATCAGGTGGCTCCAGAGCATTAAGGGGACTCTGGCTAGGACTGAGTCAGCAGAAGCACCAGCATTTCTTCCTGGGGGAACTGCAGCTGCAAAGCAGAACACGAAAACAAAACCACCAACAATAGGAGCTTCCATGTCAGCCAGATGAGTAATAGGAACATTTCCACAACACACAGGACGCTGCCCTCATTCAGAGGGTCCAGGAAATGTGATATTCAGCAGGTCTCCATAGCTACCATGCAATACCTTGGCTGCTTGGTGGTGTTTTAAAGACAATTGAGAAGGGTTTTGCTGTTAGAATCAAAAAAGAGGTCCATATAAATGTGGGAAAATTGTTTCTTTTTCCCCTGATTTTATAGAGACCCTGAAGCCAACCTCTGAAAGGTATAAGTGGCTCCTTTTTTAAAGTTCAGCTCAAATATCTCCATGACTTTTAGTGAACTTTCCAGTCTCTGAGGGGAACCATGTCATTAAGATCAACACAAGTGAATAGTATTTGGTCTTGATTTTTTGAGCAGAAGAAGCCTAAAGTGAAACTTCTCTTTTCTCATCCCGGAGTACCACCACTCAGCTTGACAGCAGAAATATTATTGCCAAGGGAGACAGACTTGCCACAGGACAGCTCCTGACACCAGAGACTTCAAATTAAACCTAGAAGTCCCTCTGAACTAAATCCATGCTGGAGTAGGAATAGCATGATTTTTTGGACAAAGGCTCAGCCTTGCTTCTTTGTCTCCATTTTTTGCTGGGAGCATCTAACTTCTTTCCTTTTCTTGAGGAATTTTTGTGGAAAAAAGCATATTTTTAGCTGTTTCTTTCCAGAAGTAGAGTAACTCTGCTAAAGCATCCTCCTATCCTGTCTCTATCATCACAAAGATGTCCATGCAACCAATCTCCAGGTACACAAACTCATCTGGGACCATTGAGTGGACTAGTACTTCATTCTATAATGGCAGTAGTCAGTAAATGCTCATCTAAATCCAATTATTTTTCCTCTAAATCATCTGAAATCCCCAGGTCCTATTTACAAGCCTAAAATTTCATAGTGTATTTCATTATTTCTCCTATGAGAAAAAAAAACCCAAACCTTTTATGTTGCAATTCCTGTAATTCCCAATGAAGATTATGATTAAGTCAGTGTTCCTCAGTAAAAATACACATTAATAAAACCATCGGGAAAACCAGGCTGTTGGCTTGCTCTGCCCAGAAGAGAAAAGAGATTTCTATGTCTGTCTCATCACAAGAGAAGCTTGGTTCACCTGAGCTGATATCATAAAGTACAGGATAAAGCCACTGTAATGATGAGAATGAAAAATAGTAGATCAAAAGGACTTAGGACTGCAAGTTTTTGGCTATCCTGTGTACTGCTAAAAACAAAACAATTTCTTAAAGCATATATTCTTTTACTGTGCCATCAACAAAACTAAAGTTTATTGGCTGTCATAGGACTATCTGCTCTTCTGCATGTTCTGTGGAGTAGAACTGGAAATATTTCAAAATATGTGCCTCTGGATTAAATTCCTTTGTGATGTGCTTTAATGAGAATATTGAATTATTATACACAGTGAGAATATTGAATTTTTCACTTTATATTCTTTATGTTATTAGCAAATAATAGCACTTCTTAAGGCTCCCATAAACTATTTCTGTCCCTAAAATCCATTGATATCACTGTGTGTTCTTTGGTTGCGGTGATAGAACTATACAATAAATTATTTGGTTGTGCAAATCAAGCAAATTAGGCCCACTGCAGAAGTTTGAAGTGCATGAGAAAAAACAAGGCTGCAGCACAAATGTTTGTTCAGCTCCCATGGTTTTTAAAAACATTGACCTAAAAATGAGGCGTTTGCTCTGGAAACGAGAGCCAAACCCCACAACAGAACACAGCATACGCAGCGGTCAGACTGCGTATTGCTTTCTTGTAAGGTCACAACTGCAGGCTGAGGAAGCCAACATCTGTGATGCAAGATAGATCCCTTGAAACACAAATGGCTTTGGATATTTTAGGGAGAGAGAGACATCTCCTGGACAAACTGTAAAGTTTCTGTTCACTCTTCTGTGTGATTATTAATACACAAAGTTACAATTATCTTCAATGTAGTTAATTGCTAGATAAAAGGAGTTCTTCTGGTTCCGTATTTCATTATTTCAAATGAATTTAAATGTGCTGTCACTGATATCAGGGGGAAAAAATGACGATGTGTCTACAAACAGAAGGAAAATGAGGTTTAGAAGCATGGCCCTACTAAGACAGGGAATTGAACTGTTTTTTTTCTCTAAACCTTTCTTTAATAAACTCCTTTCACCACTTCAAAATCCTCTTACACCTCTGTAACTTCTTAGATTACTAGCCACATCATATTGCTATTACATAGAGGTAAGTTGCTTCTCTCTTTTATTCAGAATAAAATGTATTATGCTGCATTTTAAAGGCATTGCTTCTCATCTTTCCAGTATCTTACCATTTTCATGAGATGCAGAAAGTGATTAGGAAACCTAATTATGTTTTCTATTAGCAGCAATTCCAAAGGTGATATGCAAAATGTTATCTAGGTGGTTATCTAAATAGTATCAGATTGCCTGAGTGTGAAGTCTCTGGCTATCACTCTTTGAGGAGAAGAACAACCAATGTAGTTCATCTTTATCGTATATTTTTGTTCCTCACAAGGAATTTCCTAGATAAATTCTCAGTGACATAGAAGCTAAACCACACATTTGATATGGAGGTAGGGTTGTTATGCCTTATCCAGTTTTCACTGGATATTTTGTTTCCTGGTGTTATGTTAAGATAAAAAAATAAAATAAGCTTTCTAATTTTATCAGCAATTCCTCTTAGAGGAATATAAGAGAAACAGATCCAGTAGAGTTTCCATTGCACAGTGAACAAATAGCTGCTTCTGTGGCTGACTGACTCAAGGATCACATATTGATCCTTGAAAGGTAATCCTAGGTCCATGCCTGTCTGAATTGCCTTGTCACACACAAAGGGAATATTAATGCTGGGGCTAGAGACAACCAGGGAGCAACAGTAAGAAGTTATGCAGCTGTATGTGGCAATTACTGCAATATTTCCAGTGATATACACTAGAAAAAATGAACAGCCAAAGACAGATGGACAAGGAATGGAAAGTCATCACTGATTAGTTGTGAATATCAAGGACTTGCACTCAAACCTCCTCCACCAGAGTTCAGATGGAAATGAGTTGCTGCACTTTAGGACCTTCAAAATTCAAGCTATCATTGTAGGCAAGGGAGACAGTGAGGAGATTCAGCCTACCTGCTTATTAACTTGCCCCCCTGAGGTGCACCAGTGTGCTCAATCCTGTTCCATTGACATCATCTCACCTTCATTAGGGATGCATCCTGGGAATCCTTTCTCTGCACTAAGATACTTCAGTCAAATCCAAAGTGAGGGAAACCTCTGCTTTTGCAGTCAGTCCAAAAACAAAAACACAAAATGTGGTGGCAGGAACAGCTGCAGACAAAACGCTAACGCATTTTTCTATGAGGTTTAAGTTGATTTTAATGTTTATATATATTGCCAAGTAATACCATTCTTTCACATCCGAAAGCATTCCCTAAAGCAAATGATTATGTAGAAACACAGCTAGACTAATGCAGTGCTACTTATACCACCAGTCATACCTGAGTGAATCTGGATTCTAGACATTTAATGTATGAAACTGCAGTGAGTTCACAATATTATAGTGGGAATAATTTTTTAAGTAACAGCTTATTTTTCCGAGTGATTTCAAATGCATGTGCACTTTCAGATCTCTTTGAAATTTTCTGTCCCTCATCACAGTTCTAACTAGGCTTCACGGCCTTGACTTGTTACCATTTCTTCAATGAGTTTCCAAGATACATTACCCTCTCAAAGCATTTGATATCAGTTTCCTGCTTATGGCTTAAATCTCTCCAGTTTAATCACTGGATAAGCTTTGATCTTGGCATTCACTGCCTCTCAGCAAAAGAAATATTTAAAAGGCCATAAATATGTGGTTGCAGAAGATGACTTACCAGTACCTCCTGATGCAAATTGATATGACAGAACCAAGGCAGTTTGTGAGCCAACTGTTTTCAAGATGAAAATTATATCCATGTACTGACAGTGCACTTCCTACCCCGCTGTATCAGCATCCTTGTAAATTCTGCTCCTGGATACACCCAAGTTGATACACCCAAGCAAGGGAGTCAGGCCAGATCCTGCTGCCTGGTTGTGACAAGAACTCCTGAAAAACCTATTTCTTTCAGCTGTATATGCAAAACCAGACTTCAGCATAACCAGGCCATGCTGGGACACACTGGTGAAATACACAGTCCTTTTAAGAAGCTCTTGGTCCCACTGATTCTGTTGTCTTCATGCCATTAGTAAACATGTAACAGGGATGTAACCTCATTTAACAGAATCACAGAATGACAGAAGGGATTTCTGGAGTTTATCTAGAACAACCCTTGCTCAAGCAGGGCCATGTAAAACAAGTTGCACAGGATGATGTCCAGACAGCTTTCAAGCATCTCCAAGGATGGAGACTCCACAAATTCCATTCACTGGTTTTGAAATAAGAAGTTATTTTAGCAAGGACTGTTTCCATGTTTATGACCTCAGGAACCTCTGTACCAGCACAGCTGAGAGGGCATTTAATTACAACAGGAAAAGAAAGAATGTAAAGAAATGTGTGGCAAGTAGGCAGGAAGTTTTAGAGCTAGCTTTGTCTCCAGGATGTTATTTAGCTGCATTATGGGTCTGAATGGGAGCCAAGTTTCTGAAAACAACAAACACTCTGTCCAGGTACAGAGGTAAAGTTACCTATGAGGCTACAGCATGCATTCAACCTGTTGGTACTGCAGGCTGTGGCCATAAAATGTTTGTAGAGATAAGGCAGATGGGAGCATCTTGAGAAGGAGGGAAACAAACTCAGGAGGGACTATCATTTATGTACAGTGGCTAGAATCAGCAAGCACCAAGAAATCTCTCCTTCCGTACGCCTTAGCTCTTCTTCCCCAACTTGTCTCCTTCAGACTCCTCCTGAAAGAAGACTTGGAAAAGAAAGCAAGCCTGAGGCAGAGATAGGAGCAGGAGTGGGGTATCTCAACATAAAGTCCTAGCCCTTCCCTTCTTTGTTGCTGATGATATCAAAAAGACTAGCTTCCCTTGTAACCTCCATCATGTGGAACATGAAGCAAGAGAACTCTTCCTATGAATGACAGTAAATTCTTTTGACCCTTCCTGCTACCTACTACAGCGCTAGCTATGGCCTAGAGCCTCTTGCCTTCCACTTTAGCACACCTCCAACACTGCCCAAAGACAAGATACATCTTTCTGCAGTGCTCCTTTTCCTCCAGTTGCAAAGGTCCCTATTCCAAATAGCTCTTGCACAATTCTTGGCCCATTCTTGTTGCTTTTTTTTAGATCTGTTCAGCTTTAACAGTCCTGATAGCAGTTTTGAGCAGTTATTGCCAGTTTGGGGCTTTTTTGCTAAAGGAATAGAAGTGTGAAGGGAATAGTAGTGATGTATGTGGTTTGCTTTCTTGCAAAACCATTTATCATTTGCACTTTATGACCTTTTTGATTAATGTTTTATTCTACTTGGCTTGTAAGAAGTTGCAGCAGTTTCCAGATTTTATGTCTCTATATACCATTAAATGTCATGCTGGCTTTCCACTTCTGGGCCTGATCATGATGGATTATGGTAGCAAAGCCTCACAGGAAATTAATGCATTGGCCATATTGGCTTGTAATTCTCAACAGGTCTGTAAATGAAACAAACTTGTTTTTCAAGACCTTATAAATGATAGGACATTTTTTAAACATCATGTAGTCTATAGAATGTATGTAATGTAAGTTTGATAAAGTCATTGTACTGAACTGCAACATTCTTCAGAACTCTTGGTTCTGAATAGCCAAACCCATTTCTCTCTGGAGACATGCAATAAAACCTCATGTTCTGAAGAACTACTCAGTTATGTCAGAGTCAAGTCTGGGAAGATCCTTCATGCCAGAGGTCCTGTTGTTTTCAATGATTAAGAAGGATATTTGTTATTGCACAGGATGGAGAGCAGCTAGCAGATATCTTTCCTCAAAGTGCTGTCAGATCTCATCCAGATCTGATGGAAGTTTGATCATCCTGACCACCTATGAAGGGTAATGGTCTCACAACACTTTTTGCAAAAAGTTATATTAATCTCAGTGTGTGACTGTAGCCCCGTGTTTTCATCCAGGTTCAAACTGAACTGACTAGATTGCTGTATGTTATGGCATGACAGCACATTAGGTACTGCACTAAGTAGATGGTGTTAAGGATTATTGATTGCCATGGTTTAAGCCATAAATCAGCCACGCAGTTTGTTCACTCACTTCCCCCTTTTTCTTCCCTCTGCTCCTGGAGGGA